>SAUE01003065.1:146419-179432 GCA_009724625.1 Deladenus siricidicola | reverse complement strand
AGGGGTTGGAAGGAAAAAAGTGAATAAAGGCCAAAAATCAGCTATTTTTTGACGACATGCTTTTTAAAGGTAAAAATTTTTTTCGCGCTTAGCGCGATTTGCTGGTTTTTGTTCGATTTTTATGAGTAAACATAATTTTATGTTCTCGGAAATGCGTTATTTTTCTTTATTCTTAAAAAAATTTCGCGCTTGCGCGCGTAAAAATGTTTTGCTCGAGTTTTTCAAAAAAAAATTTGTTAAAAATTTTTTTGCGATTTTTTACCCAAAAGAAAGAGCTCGTCGAGAGCGTTCCAAAAACATACTCAGTTTTGTCCCCCGACCAAAACTGGCGAAGTTTTCGAATTTTTTTTTGGGGGGGGGGTCTGTCACCTATGCTCTGAAATAAGATAATTTTTTCGGGGGCTAAATAGCAGGGGAAGAGAGAGGAGAGGACCTTTTGTCCATATTACATTTTTTGAGTTATTTTGTGAGTGTTTTTGGGTTACTCTCGACAATTAAAACTTAAAAAAAATTTTACAGCGAATTTTTTTAGAGGGGTGTTATGTGATGGAAACTTTACTAACACCATTTTACCACAAGTTACGCGTTAATTCTTGTGCAAATATTCGAAAAAGTGATTGGTTTATTTTGCGCAAAAGTCAATTTACTTCTCTTTTTATATTTCTTGTAGGAATGAAAAATTATTATTTTCTCTGCAATTTTACCTGCGACATTTTATACATACATTTTATGGAATATTTCTTGTGTGCTTTTTAGACGGAGTCTATTACAGTGGAGTCAAAAAAAGTGCCGTGTGACGAAGAGCAGCGTCCACTATTACCCAAGGAACAGAGAATGCCCAACATCAAAGTTTTTTCCGGCTCTTCGCACCGCGAACTTACCCATCGCACCTGCGAACGCCTACAGTTGGACGTGTCGAAGGCTTCGCTGAAGAAATTTAGCAATAAGGTTATTATATGAAATTTAGAATATCAACTCTACTTCATTTTTGTTTCAACGATTGAATTCGGAATAGTGAAAGTCTGTCTTATAATTGAATTTTTCAGGAAACAAACGTTGAAATTGGCGAATCGGTGCGCGGCGAAGACGTCTACATCATACAGAGTGGGTGCGGCGAGGTGAACGACCATTTGATGGAGCTGTTGATTATGATCAACGCCTGCAAAATTGCTTCGTCTTGTCGCGTCGCCGCCGTCATACCGTGCTTTCCGTACGCGCGTCAGGACAAAAAGGACAAATCTCGAGCGCCGATTAGCGCAAAATTGGTGATTTTTTGCGGATTACATTTAAAAGTGTCGCAAATTTTTGAAATAATATTTTAAATCTCGTACATCTGACCAAGTCCCGAGCGGATTAAATTTATATTTAAATTTTGTAGGTGGCGAATATGCTTTCGGTGGCGGGCGCCGACCACATAATCACGATGGACTTGCACGCTTCGCAAATCCAAGGCTTTTTCGACATTCCCGTGGACAATTTGTACGCGGAGCCGGCTATTCTCAAGTATATTCGCGAGTCCATTCCCAACTGGCAGGAGTCGGTGATCGTGTCGCCCGACGCCGGTGGCGCCAAGCGGTTTGACTTTGTTTATTTGGTTTTTTTTGTTTATCAATTATTTACTTAACTTTTTTAACGGAGTACGTCACATTTTTATTTGTTTTTTATTTTTTAATTGAAAAAAATTTCGATTTGTTTGTTTATTTTTTCTACAATTTGTACGGGGACATATTTATTTTATAATATTTGCTTTGTTTTGGACTTTAAAGAAAATTTATTGTTTGCGATTTAGTGTGACGGCGATCGCGGATCGATTGAACGTGGACTTTGCGCTTATCCACAAGGAGCGAAAACGTGCCAACGAAGTCGAGAATATGACTTTGGTGGGAAATGTGAAGGACAAGATTGCCATTCTCGTCGACGATATGGCCGATACGTGCGGAACGATTTGCCTGGCCGCCGAAAAGTATGTTTTTGCGTCTTAATCAATTGAAAAAATGTATTGGCTTGATAATGAGCAAATTTGGATTATTTTCGCTATTATAAGAGTGCTTTGAGTTATTTTTCTTTGATAGGTTTCTAATTTATCAGAAACTTTCTTTGTGATTTTTTCGATTGTGTATTTGAATTCGATATGATGTAGTTTGTCAATTTTGAAGATTGCACGACGCTGGCGCAAAGAAAATCTACGCATTTTGTGTGCACGGAATCTTTTCGGGACCGGCGATTCAGCGCTTGAACAGCTCAAAATTCGAGGCGATCGTCGTCACCAACACAATTCCGCAGGAAGAGAACATGCGACAGTGCAGCAAAATTCAGGTAGTTTTATCGATTATTTTCGTTTGATTTTTTATTGCTTTTGGATAAAATTTATTCTTTACTAAATTTTTAAAATTATTCATTTCTCTATATGAATGGATTGTTTTATTTTGGGGACCGGGAGAAACATAATTTACTTTTTTTCTAACCTCCTCATTGATTGTTTTCATCGATTATTACTTAATTTTTCGTTTATAGTGCATCGACATTTCGATGATTTTGGCCGAGGCGATTCGTCGCACCCACAACGGCGAGTCGGTCTCCTATTTGTTTTCGCACGTGCCGATGTAGACGTTTCTGCTCACTTGGAAGAAGAAGATTACTGAAGTTTTTTGGATAAATTTTCTTTCGAATTTCGCTCTTAAGTAAGACATATTTCGTTTTCTGTTTATTTTTCTTTATTTGTACGAATTTTTTCCGCTGTAAGTAAAATGATTTTTATTTGAGAAAATGTAAAAGTTTTTGGACATCTATAAAAAAAATTCTTCAGATAAAAAAAAGATTTTTGCAGTGATTTTACTTTATGGAAAAATTCGTTGTTTATTCTTCTGTGGAATATTTATGTTGAACTAGATCCGAGTTAAAAACACCTAATTCTCTAAAATCTTTTTTATTTGGATTTACCGGTTGTTGTTGTTTTTTTTGGCTTTTTCTCTGAGAAGGAGGTCAACTGTGTAGTAGCCGGAAAAAAATTTTCTCTTTCTCACTAATGTGTTTTTATAACTTTTTATTTTTTGCTCTGTTTGTGTGGGCATGGAAGAGTAAGCTCGTTTTTACGTTAATTCTTGATTAAAATTGTTTCTCAGACAATGAAATTATTTAAAAATGAATTTTTAAGGAATTTACTCCCTTTGTTTGATCGGACTCTTTCTTTTGCGTAGTGCCGTAATTTTTTTTACTAAATGTCACAGAATTTCTATAATCAATTTGGGAGAATATCGAATATACTGCATATGTTATGTGTGGTTTTTCCATTTTTATTCTCAATTTTTTTGACTTTTTATTTTTTTCATTGTTGTAGAAGAATTTTCGTCATTGTATCGGGTCAGTTTTTTCCATATATTGAGTTATATTTTTAGCATTCTTTCACACTTATTTTATAACTCATGACGAACTTCTTTTTTCAATTCAGGCAACTTACATATATATTTGAATTATTTTAGCATAAAACACAAATTAAGTTCCATTTTTTTAATTCTTCAAAAATCTATTTCATCAATAACATTTTACAATAACTTTTTTACAGATAAACTTTTTTTCACTTTTAATTGCATATTTAAAATAAAATGGTTAATGAAATGCCCACACACGTTTTTTACGGGTTTTTCAGCAAAATTTATAAAATTATAATCATTCCACACACTCAGCACTTATCGGCATCGATCCATCCACCTTTCGCTTTAGCGCATTCCGCCCTCTTCGGGGAAAGCATGCTCAATAACGCCATTCTCCCGCTGGGAGGTTGTGTCGCGCTATTGTTGCTGGTGCTAAGGAGCACTTCAGCGCAAAACTTCGAAACTGGCGACAATTCCACGGTGAGGGGATGCTCGTAAGTTTTTATATGGATTGAATAATTTTATTCGCGCGTTTTTTTTCTTTATACTGAGCGTGAACCTTGAACATCAATAATTTTCAGAAGTCATTGTTCTTATACGGACAAGAATTTGGAGTGCTGGAATCGAACTTTACTCTTTTTTGAGCACTTACTCTTGGGCCAAATGCGCCATTACGTAGCCGTTCAAATCAACATCGACCAGTGGAGGCGGCGAAACGTACCACAATACAAATCTGAATTCGAATATCGAAAAAAGCTATCCATCAATGCGATGAGTACGTTGAAATACTTTTAATCTAATGATACTTTTTTATTTTGAAATTATGTACTAAATTTCTTTAATTGTAGAATCATATTTACAAGATGACGACGTTATCAGCGCGCAGACCATTGAGACGGTGGTGGGCGTGTTGATGGACCACGCCGCAAACGTCTCCGACCACACAATTCAGTGGACGCCACATTTTAGGTACGTTTGATTGCTTATTGAATATTTTCTTAAATGTTTTTCAATCTCATTTATTAAAATTCTTATAATTTTTTTATTTGTCTAGTTGCCCGTTACCCTGCGAGTATCGCTTCTTTATGTGGCGCAATTTGTTCATCGCGTCATGTGTGCTGAATGCGGCGCTTCTTATAGCGGTCTTACCGTTCGTGAAGCGTTTATCGCGAAATGACGCCACCGAGGCGCTGATTACACGCAGCTAGACGCTGGGTATATATATATATGGCAGAAAAAGTGGCTCAAAATTTGAGATATTTTTCGGGTTTTTTTTTGTTTTATTTCAAGTGCTTTTCTGAAGTTTTCTTTTACTTTTTCGACTTTTGGAGGACACCGATTTTTATGCTTTATATTATACGCAAAAATTACCTGCAAATTTATCGCTTTTTTCAAATGGAAAATTATTGTTTTGGACTGCTTTTTTTGTGTCTTTTTTGTACAAATCCATATTTCATTAAATATGCAAAATTCCTTCATTTACATATAACAGTTATTTAAAAAATGTTATATGATTTTTGTTGGTCATTTTTATTCGATGATTTGTGGGAGTCCTCTTTGTCCATATTTTCTTCATTTCTCATAAATTTCACTTATTTTCAAAATATTTCCGCTTTTTTATCGATTTAAAAAAAACGATCGCTGATACTTTATCTTTTGTAAATTTCAAAAAATATTTTTCGTATTTAAAAAATCCCATAAGGACTTTTAAATTAATTGAAAACAAATAGCTAAATTTCATACGACAAAATGATCAATTTGCTATAAATAAATATTTTTAGCATATTTCGTTTAAGCGATTATTTTTGGTGTAATTGCTGAAATATACGCTTTATTTTGTACATTCTAATTTCATTTTTGTTTGATATTCCTCTTTCACGCTTTCAATTCACATATTCTAAACACAATTAAAGCTGTGTGTATGTACATAAATCATATTCCAGATCATTTACCAACCACGAGATGGCCTTACCGTTTTTGACAGTGGAAATTTGAATAAATAAATGTTCTAATTTTATTTGTGTCACGATCACATTCTTAATTGAAACACATTTTTCACGCCAAGGCTCATCACGCCATTAATCAAGGCTTTTCAAATTAAAAATGATATATTCATTACTGCGGTTCAAAAAGTGAACTTTTATTTTCGTGATATGTAATGATCGATAATATCCTTAAAATTTAAATTATTCTTAATTGTATTCCTTCACACCAAAAGTTGAGGCGAAGGTCTTTGCCTGGAAATATTGGATTTTGTTTGTACAACTTGCACGTCTTCGCGCGCCAAACCCTCGGTCGCGACGATCGCCACATTCAGCCTGACGTAATTTCGCGCCGAATCCGAGTTGCTTTCCGACCGACTCTTCAAAATCGAAACCGATGCGCCCGTCGACGGTTTTGCGGCATTTTGGGCATGTTCGCCCACAATATTTGTTTTTGATTTCTCGTTTGTCACTTCTCGTTGGCCGCTGACATTATTTTTCGGACTTTGCTTACTGCCCGCTACCGTATGCTTGCCGTTGTTACCGTTGGCCATTTGGTCGATGTACGGTATAAGTTTGAGGTCCGACGGCTGATAAGCGCCGGCGTATAATTGCTGTAGGATTCGCGCCGAGTCCGGTCCGCCTTTACCGAGTAGCGTGAGTAATGAGCCCAGATCGAGGCCACGGCCCAGCGTGTGAATCCCTAAAATTAGTTCATTCATTTGAAAATTTCTATCGAAAAAGCTCTAAATTTCCTCTCTCCCCACCCACAGACACATTCTCCCTTTTCGTGTTCATCGTTGGCTGATTTTTTTTCCGCCCAAATTCTTATTAAAAAAGCTCACTTTCGATTGTGGCTGATCCGACGAGATCGACGGTGAGTGTGCTGAGAATTAGGCCCACAAAAATGAACGCAATCCAGCCACCGTAGTGGTGCTCCTCCACCGGACAGAAGTCCCCAAAGCCGATGGTCACCTTAATGCGCTAGTTTACATGAAATATGGTAGTCGCGCTAGTCAAATTACTCGGACTACTTTTAACTCAATTTTCAAGAAAACTAACAATTAGACAAGAAAAAAATGAAATTATTAAAAATTAATTTTTACAGAAAATATTTTTGCATATTTCCCGAATTGTAAATTTAAAAAAATCTTTATCTCTCTACCAGCGTAATCAGACAAAAGTAGAAAGCGTCGAGAAAATTCCAATTCTCTTGTATCATCGTGAAGACGAACGCGGTCGCGCTCATGTACGCGAATAGCAGAAAGAGCACGAAATTTTTCGTCCAAAACGTTGGCTCCGACAACATTTGCTCGTCGTCGTCCTCGTCGTCGTCGCGACCGAGTGTGCCGTCGGCGGCTCGCTTCTCGCCGTACTCGATGTCGCTTAGCGTCATTCGACGCGCGCGGCTGGATCGCCGCGCGCCGCCGCCCGACTCCTGCGTCACTGAGTTTTCGCGCCTGTAATTTATTAATTGAAGAACGACTGTTACATACGTATAATACAATAATATCTAACAATCAATCATTCGATTCACGCAATCTTTGAGTCTGCTGAGAAATGAGATCTGCCAAAACATTACTCTCGTCGATCGCGTTGAGCGGTCGCGTTCTGCTCCGTATAGCAGTCGCGTGGCGAAGTGGCGCCGCTGTCCTTGCGGAACGGCGTGCTGTTAGCGGATTGATTTTTTCGCGATTTTTGTTGACAAATTGTCGGCAGTTTTATGAGGAGATCGGCGAAGAATTTCGCCACGTCCGCGATCGTGATCAGCGTTAGCGGAATGCTAAAACATTAACAATAGCAAATAATTTACAGTACTGTACTGAGCTAGGATAAACCAATAGGGATGAACCTGGGTGCCAAGTTTTTGCCAAAAGTTTTAAAAAGTTTTTGACTTTCAAAATTTGAAAAATATTTTAGTTACAATGTTATATGTATTGTATGCAACCACTGTATCTGATCCAATTTCATGCGTTACGGTAGGTGTCAAAGCCAAAGCACACAAAATATTTACCCAAGAAAGGCGTAACAAATGCAGAAAATGCGTCCCACCGGCGAAATCGGCACCAGATTACCGTAGCCGATCGACGTGAGCAGGGTGGTTGTGAAGAAGAGCGAGGAGTGGAAGTTCCATTTGGGACGAATTTTTGCCTCGACAATTTTCGAGAGCAGCGATGTGGACTCCGTGCCGGTGCCGCCTTCGTTGGCGACAGCGGCGCCGGCGCCGGCTTCGTCCTCGTCGGCGAACAACGCGCTTATATTCATCGGCATTGTCGCTAACATCACGAACATTGCCGACAAATCCGAAGCGCGGATACCTTTATTCGACCGTATAGTTACAGTGTATTTTCTTTTCATTTTATCTACGGAGTGTGACTAATTGATGAACAGCAATAGGTAATATTATATTTATATAAGTAGTATTGTACCAAATAATGCATTGCAAGCGGTAAAAAGTTATCGCTACCTTCGGAGAACGCGTCCATAGACACGCTGATGAGCGCGTCAATCGCCTCGTTGATGGTTTCGTTGAACAGCCGCGCTGACGTCAGATTCAGCTCGCCGACCTTTGACGCGAAGGCGACCATCGACCTGGGTGGGTTTTTGATGCGGACGCCGATCAGCGATTCCTGAACGAGGCGCAAGCATATGTAAAGCAAAATTGAACTGGGATGTTTGTACCAACATGAAAAGGGCAGCAAGTGTGGGATGAATTTCCGTTTTGTCAATACATACATGCATACCAGAGGTGTAACAAAAGTAAATTTTAAATTTTGAAAATCGAAACGTCCTCGCGATTTCGAAAATCGAAAATTTGAAATTTTGATTTTCGAAAATCGAAAGAAAAATTTGATCGAAAATCGAACATTTTGTAAAAAATTTGCAAAATTATTTTATTTCTTTTTTTATATTTTATGTGTATTTTTCAATATATTTCCAAAAAATGAAGAACAAAATTTATTTGCGATTATGCAGTAATTCTTTTAATTATCAACCATAATTTCGCTAAATATAAGCTTGTGGCTTACATTGTCCACGTTTGCGTTTTGGTGTGTGCCGGTTCGGATCCCTATTTTTAGGGATCCCGGTTCGGATATTTTTATTTTTCCGATTTTTTTATTACGTTTTTGTATACATAATAAAAAAATGGATAATAGATGTTCGAAACGGACTAACTTACAAATTGTGAATCAAAATTGAACTAACTTATGTGAAAAAAACTTATGTGAAAAAGTTCGAAACTTAATTCTCATAAAAATGACACATTTTGATCAAATTTTTTTGAAAAAATTACTTATGGGCCGGGTTGAATTGAATAAAAAGATTTCTTCAAAATTTTGAAAATTTTCGAAATTTCCGAAACAATGGGCGATTTTTCGAAAATTGAAAGGTCCTCGCCATTTCGAAAATCGAAAGGAAAAAGACCGAAAATCGAAAATTTTTACACCCCTGACACATACATACAATCCAATTTTACATATTTCTAACCCACCTCCCCCCCCCCAATGATTAACAATGAAAATCCGCAAAAAAGGTGCGCAGGGATACGAACAAAATGGCAGAGAGTGTGCGAGCGTCTCGTCGTCTGACGTGCGCTGAAAACTGTTCGGAAATTGAGAATCGCCGGAAGTGGGCTATATGTATTAGCGGCTGCGATTTCATTGTCCCCAACGAGCGGTACCTTTGGGGCGCCGGGCGCGTCTTCCAGCCGAACAAAACATCAATGACTTCGATCGAATTCGAAAACTTATACAGTGCGGTGCAGATTTATACGGACACTTGAATTTTTGCAATTTTTTTCGAACCAAATATTTTTTCTCAATCTTTTTTTTGTTTTAAATACGTAAAAACATTGTAAAAATGTTATTCAGTGGAAAAAATTATGATGTTAAATCTTCAAACTTAAAAAATCGGCATTTTTCAAAAAATGACCCCCTGCAAACTGTGCATAATTATACGGACACCCTCAAAAACGTTGATTTTTATGTATGAATTGTTTGAAATTATGAGTTCTTTGTTGTTTTCAGCCTGTTTTCGTAAGTTTTAAAGAGGATGCCACGAGGTAGAAGTCTTTCAATTCACGAAATGGGTCAGATAGATGCCGATAGATGCCTAGCAAGGACTCCGCAGTTGGCAGTCGGACACGCAAAACCGCTCTCTGAAGCTCCTCAACATTTTCGTAGCGGGACGAACGATCGTAAATTCGACGAACCATGATTCCCCAGACAGACATTTCGATAAGATTAATGTTAAGAGAATCGACCGGCCACACCATTATGTCGATGTTACGATCTTGAAGTCAATATCGGGTACGTAACTTTCGATGCTTTGGAGCGCCATTTTGTTGGAAAACAAGATTTTCGTCATCGAAATCTTTGAGAAACGTGACGTGAACAACCTCCAGGACCTCCTGGTGCATTTCAGAAGCCATACGGCCGTTAACGAATGCGAGGCGGTGTTTGCGGTTGTTCTGAAAAGCACCCCATAGCATCACGCTTCCGTCGCTGAAGTTTTCCTTTCTCAAATCATACAAATAATCAAGATAGCCATGTGGCCCATCCAGATTAAACTTTTTTTCACCAGTTAAGATGATCTAAACAAAAAATTTACTGTTCACATAAAAATGCACATAGCGCGTTGATATGGGTTGCTTTCCAAAGGTGTGGCCGGCCAATTCTCCTGACATTAATCATATCGAAAATGTCTGGGGAATCATGGTTCGCCGTATTTACGATGGTTCGACCCGCTACGAAAATGTTGAGGAGCTTAAAAGAGCGATTTTACGTGCATGGGACTCCATCACAGATGAAGAGCTCCAGAACTTAATTTTTAGCATGAACACGCGTGTTTTTCAGCTTATTAACCGTAACGGAGGTGCAACGGATTATTAATCCATCATTTTGTTCATAATGTGTTATTGTTTATGCTTTGAAATCAAATAAAATCAACGTTTTTGAGGGTGTCCGTATAATTATGCACAGTTTGCAGGGGGTCATTTTCTGAAAAATGCCGATTTTTTAAGTTTGAAGATTTAACATCATAATTTTTTCCACTGAATAACATTTTTACAATGTTTTTACGTATTTAAAACAAAAAAAAGATTGAGAAAAAATATTTGGTTCGAAAAAAATTGCAAAAATTCAAGTGTCCGTATAAATCTGCACCGCACTGTAGTTAAGGCGGTAAGCCCCACAGGGGACTGGGGAGTATAAGAGCGGGTCTCGTCCCCGGCGCCGCCGTCGTGTTTGTGATTCACGACTCAGGCCACCAGGCCCAACGGTCCCACCGTCTCTGACGGTCGTGGCGATGTATGTGGGAGTGCGGCTTGTTCCTCGGGGCGCGCTTGGGAGGGGTAGGAGATCGAAGTCGCGCGGTCAGCCTAAACGGTCGCGTTCGTAACCGGCCGGTCGAGTCTGTCCCGGACCCCCCTCAAAAGGGAGCCGGCGCAAGTGCATCGGGCACCCTATGTATTGGAGGAGAGTTTCTTTTTTTTCACCACAGACTTGCGCCTTTTTTATATGAGATTATTTTTATATTTTATTATATGACTTGCGCCTCGGCGATCGCGACGGAATGGCGTTTGAGATGCTCAGTCTCGAACGGCAACTCCAGGCGGTGGAAGATCGCCGCGCCCAGCAGCCCATATAGTATTGTGGCGGAATACAGTAGTATATGCGGTAGAACGACGCGAATACGATCCAAATACGTCGACATTTTCGGGCACCACACCAATCGGAACTGACCTGATTTTCAATTATTTATAATTTGCAAAAAATTTTGCCAAAGCCTCAAAAAATGAAAATTAATAAAAAAAAATTAATTCAAAAAATTTTAACCTAAAAAAAGAACTAACAAAAAAATTTTTTAACCGCTGATTTAGGCTTCTTTTATTCAAAAAGAAATTGCCTCGTGGGAAATCTTTAATTTGTAGATTGAATTTTTTTAACTTCGTTTACCACTACATACACGGCGAGCGATTACTTGTTTTTTACTTTGTTTTTTTTGTTTGTTTGTTTAATCGGCGGAAAACATAAAACAAATAACAAAAAAAACGTGAGAGACACGGTGGTCTGGGTGTATTCAAATGTTCGGGATCCTAACCTGGAAAATCGCTAGGGAATCCCTAGGAAAATCGATAGGGAATCCCCCCGCTAGGGAATCCTAGGATAAAGCAAAAAATATCAAAAAAATAATTAAAAAGAAAAAAAAATCACAGAAAACTGTAGAGATATAGAAAGTGACGAGACACAATGGAACGTCTGACTGTCTGGCGCTGAAAATTTTCACCGATTTTTTTTCTGCAAATTTGCCCATTTTGCCATTTTAGCTTGCAAATTTTAGTTTTTTGCAGACAAAAAAGTGAAAAATTCCTTTTTGTTTTATTTGCAAAAAAATTAAAAGTTTTAAAATTCTTCGAAAACATTTTTTTGGAATATTTTAAATCGAAAATCAAAAGAACAATGGAAGGAAAGAAGCTTTCTTTCTCTCTTTCTTTCTGTCTGTCTGTCGCATTCCATTTTTTGCTTTTGTTTTTTAAGCCATTTTCGCGAATGTTTTGGCGAAAATAAATGCAAAAATTAGGGGGTCAAAAAATTGTTTTGTTAAGCGAGAAAAAATGGCGAAAAAAGATTGGCCAAAAAAGTGAAAAATTCCGCCTGAATAAAAATGAAATAAAATTTTTTTTCTGAATTGGGTTAAAAATTGAAGGGGGGGCAAAGTGGAGCGAAATTTTGTGTATTCGGTGGCAAAAAGGCAAATGTGTTGTGTTGTGTGTGTAATTGCCATTCAGGTGTGTGAAATGGGCTACTAATGTGTGCATAAACACACAAAAAAACACAAAAAGGTATAGGGAATTACCAAATAATAATAATAATTTATATAACATAAAAATTTGTAAAATGAATTCGACAAAATTTGTACAAAATGTGAAAATTTTTGTGTAATTGTAAGCTTACTGTAGAAAAATTTGTTTAGTTTAAATTTACACCGTAAATTACGGTAGAAAAATAGTTCACCGTAAATTTGTACTGTAGATTACTGTAGGATTTTTTTCATTGTATGATATTGTGTAAAAATTGATGTTGTAAATTACTGTAGAACATTTTGATAATTGTAATCTTACTGTAGATTATTGTAGAGAAATTGTTTATTGTAAGTTTTGCTGTGGAATGAGCGTGTAGCGAGACCTCTGGGGGAAAGATTTATACATACATACAGAAAATAATATTAAAATACAAAAACAATAAAAAGAAAAAATCATCAACTACCGTATATCCATTGAACAACATTCGTAGAAAAATAAAAATTTACACAAAAATTTGAAGTAAAAACAAAAAGTAAAATGAGATTCTCAATATCTTACTGTACGTAGTGCGTAGTGCTTAAGGTAACACACTGTAGCCACTACATAGATATGTTCTACCGTAGCGCAAAGGCTTGTTTGCTGTAACTAAATATTTTATCTACCGTAGTCTCTGTTTACTACACCGCAAAAAGATACGGTAAGTGCAAAAAACAAAAAAAGGAAAGTTTTGGGTTGGTATAAAAGGATGAAAAACATGGCGCAAATTTGGCTTTACAATATATAATTTGCGATTTGCAAATTTGCAAATCGCTTTTTTATAACGACGCTTCGGCAGCGCAGTAGTATGATATTGTAGCTGCTGTAGAATACCATATGTGGCTTCCACATGCTTATCGATACCGTAGTTACGTGACAGTGCTATTCGCGCTGGCGGATTTGTTCGATTTTTGGAGCTGAGAGACCTGCAAGAATTGCAAATTATATATACTACCGTAGCAAACGGTGGGTGTGGTATGGTAGCGTGCTCCGAAAACAATTAAAACTCATTGTGCCGTAAAAAATTTCGAAAAATTTGAATTATTCTATTACAAAAACTTGCTTGACGCGTGAGATTTTTCACTTGTTCGCGCATCGGCTCCATCATGTCGGCATGGCGCTTTTGCAGCTCGGCCAACCGCTGGCGGTGGTCCTTGTCGCGGCGTAGAAGCTCCGCATTCAGCTCGCCGATCTGCAAGCGAGAGAGATTGAGAGATAGAGAGAGAAAGAAAGAAAATCATATGGTCGGGGATATGGTTGCGTAGAGAGAGCAGTGCTTTCACTATTAAATGTTATATGTATGAAAAATGTATATGTATGCTGCTGAGAAGTGCAAAATGTTTGGCACTGGCTTTGGACTTGAACCAGCGATCAACTCGACCCAGTGTACGCTGCTCTTACCAACTGAGCTACAGTACTACAGCTCTACAAATTTTTTTAGCATTTCACATCACCATTATCGCTGTTGATCTTCTCCAAATCCTTTATATCTCCAAAAGTACAGTTTACTGACTCGTCGGAGTCGTCTCCGGGCTGGAGCTGAAAATGACTCAGTAACGAATGAGTCATCCGCAAAGTCACTCTAGCAGATGACTTCGAAAAGACTGCCAGTGACCGGTATGTGGGTAATTGAAAGTTTGTTTTTTCTTCTTCAAATCCCCAATTAACCGTTTCCATTTTCCGGTTTTTTGGGGTAAAATTTTGCGATTTCCATTTTCGGAAAATGAAAATTCGCTCAATTTTCCTACCACCCCTGCTATGATGCATATGTGTATGTATATGTATGAATATGTGTATATGTGTGTGTTTGGCCGCTTCGGAACACCACTCACCTTTCGGTCCTTCTCCTGCACAACTTTGTCCTTGAGCATAATCGTGTGCGATAGCTCGAGAATGTTGTCTTTGAGTTGCTGAATCGTCAGAATATGCTCGGCGCTAGCGTCGACGTGCTGCTCGAAGCTGTCGCGGCGGGACTTTTTCGTCGCCGTCACGCTCGACGACGACGCGGCGGCAGCGGCGGCGGCTATGCCGGAGGAAGGCGGCGCGTTGAACGTGCCTTTTTTCAGCGCATCCGAAGTGGAGTTCGCGTTGGAGCCGGAGGCTTTGTGCGCGTGCGCTGAGGTGGAGGCGCGCCGCTTCGACGCTTTTGCGTGTGCGGACGGCCGTGGTCCGTGCGCGATCACGCATAGGCGGCAGAGAATTTGTTTATTCTGCAAAAAATTAAATTGTTCAAAAAATAAAAAAAAATAAATAAAAAATTATAAAAAATAATTAAAAAATTTTCCGGAAAATTTACTTTAAAATTTGAAAAATTTGAAAATGGAATATATTTACCTTAAGCGAAGGACTTTCTGGAAATGCGCATTTCAGTTGACATTTGCTGCAAGCCACCTGAAACAGCGAATATTGCATATCGTTAAGAACAAAAATTTTCAAAGATATGGAAGTAAAATCCAAAAAAATAGTAGGGATAGGGCTGAACATCAGTAGGGGATGAGTCGGATGTTTGGGGTTGATCTGTGAACCAAAATTGGACAGAAGAAGGTCTGCCTTTTCCGCTTTGGTCTCTCCACCTCCACACCCAATCTTCGATTTGTTTACAGCGGGGAAGGGGGGGGGGAGTAGGTTAAAGGTGTTTCTCAACCCAAAAGTATTTTGGAAAGTTTATGATAAAAATTTGTGGGATAGGTATGCATGGAAAGTATGTACATGTGAGTGTGTATTACCGGCGTGCCTTGCTTTCGCTCCGAATAGCTACAGTGTACGCATTTTTCGTCGAGAAACGCGGCCGGCAATTGACAATACTTGCAGACGCCCGGCTGAAAGTGTACGGTAATGTGGGGTGTAAAAAAGTAAAGTTATCTACGAAAATGTTTGATAAGAGACGTAGGCAGTTAGAGACATAGACTTATAGACGCAAACATTTCGAAATTTAGACTGTTAAAGACGTAGACAATGGAACAATAGAGTTATAGACGTATGTAGATATCTAGAGACTTAGACAGTTAGAGATGCAGACTGTTAACGACATACGCAGTTAGAGACGCAGAAAATTAGAGACGTAGAGAGATAAAAGCGTGCAGTAAAATAGGTAGACAAAATAGCTAGACTGATTAGTTAGAGATGAAAGTAGAAGAATGGACAAAGATGTAGACGACAATTGTTAGAGAAATAGAGCAATTATGGGGACAGAGTCCAATCAGAGAACTAGGCAAACACGTAGGTAAAAGAAATGAATCCAATTTAATCCACCTTGCCGTACTTCGCCTCGTTCGCCTTACACTTTTCGCACGTAATGCCGGAGTTCGCCTGCAAATCCTTATGACAGTAGCAACATTTCTTCATCATTTTGTGACTACGGTGGACGAGAATCGGCCTGAAACCGTACACATATGTACATGTATGCATTTTATATGTACTGAAAATTGTCAAAACAAAAATAGCTAAAAAATGACTGGAAAAAGTGAGTAAAGTGAGTAAAATTGCTTGCCAAATTTTAATTTAAATTTTTCTGAAATAATAAAAAGCGCGCAAATTTGAAATTTCGAAGGAAATGCCTTTGAGAAATGCAATGATAATGATATAGCGATGATGATAATTACATAAAAAAGAGAATGATAGCGGGGAAATGATGTCATAATTATGTCAATGATGTAATGTACTATATACGGTACGTACCGTATATGTACATACATCAAATCACATTGTATACAGTATTATATAAAAATAAATGGTAGTGAAAAAAAGTCATGAGTCATGTACGGTATACGGTAAATGATATCACCAAACAAAAAATGATGTCATCAAACATGTACTGCATACAGTATGTGTATTGCACTGTATATGCACCTACAAAACATTTAATCTCATTCAATGAAATTTATTATTTTTAAAATATAATAAAAAATTATTACATTTTTTACAACTTGCCATAAAATTATCGCTGAGATACGTGTTCCTGATAATCTCATTTGAGTGAAGATTGTAAAAAAATATATTCTCAACTCGCCATTATCACACAATTATCAATGAGATAGTTCTCATTATCCTTTTATCCAAATTTGGTGGGTGGAACACAATGATAGAAGTAAATGATATCTCAGTGCAAATTTTGTGATCTCAGTGCAAATTGATCTCATTGTTGGTGTAACAAACTTCACACACACGGCAATAAATAAATAACAAAATTATTAATTACGGTTATCAAAATTATCAATATTTATCAATCAAGACAAACGAAGGACAGTGAAATGAAATGATATTAAAGTGATAATTATGGAAAATTGAGAAAATCAAAAGTTCAATTTTGTTTCCGATATTCCGAACGGAGCGCAGATTCTCTCAGTGCAAATTGTCAGTGCAAATTCCCAAAAAAAAGTCGTAGGTTGGCGGCGAATTGGAGTAAAAAAGTTATTTATTTATTTATTTATTTATTTATTACTGTATAACTCCGATTTGCGAAGAGGAGCTTGTGCTATTATTATTATTGTAGCTGACAATTGTCAATAATCAACTCATTTCTTCCCATTTTCGTCAAAAATGGCAAACGCTGTGAAAAAGCTGGCGAAAATTTTAATGTGCCGTCCCACCTACTTCGAGGTAAGCATCGACCCAGAGTCGGCTAGGGAGGATAGGCGAGAAATATTGATCGAAGTCGGCTAGGCGGCGAAGCGCTTATCAGAAGCTTATGCAAGCGGCGCCTCAGAGATTGTGTCTCCATCTAAAGCCGTCTAGCCACAAATTTCCTAAACGGTGTCTCAAAGTTAGGTAAAGCTAGTCATTGACAAAGCTAGTCACTGCTAGCCATCGTTGAGAATCAACTTGGGGGAGATACCCGAATACGCGGCTGACGGAGGTCATTCGTTCTGCTCAACTCCAAAAATATGAGTAGAATTGATTGTAATTGGTTGATGACTGTTCGGATTTGGCTAATTATGGAATTGGATTTGTATTTGTATGCGTGCTTGTTTAAAGTTGAATTTTGTTGTAGGTGAAATACGCCATAAACCCGTGGATGAACCCGCTCGATCGCGTCAACAAGCAGAACGCGGCCAATCAATGGGAAACGCTGCGCACGACGCTCGAGAAACTTGGCGCCGAAGTTGTGGTAATGGAGCCCGAGGTGGGAATTATTACATGCAAGCTTAATTTTTTCACTTAATAATACTGTATGTCTGAAAATAGCAACAAAATATATATTATATGTAGGGCGCCGACCAATACCCGGACCTGGTGTTTACGGCGAACGCAGCCGTGGTTCGCGACAAAACCGCGTATATCGCCAACTTTTACTACCCGGAGCGCAAGGGCGAACCATACTTCTACGATAAATGGTTCAAGGAGCACGGTTACAGTACGTGCACCAATAAGGACATTCCGTTTGAAGGTACGATTCAAAAATGTATATAACACGCAGATTCGACTAAAACTATGTATTATACGTTTTCAATGGGTCTTATGCATTTTAAAATAATTAAAAAATCCATAATTTTACAAGTTACGAAGTAAAAAATTTTGACAAAGTAAAACTTAGGTTCCGGCGATGCGCTTTGGGCGGGCAAAAACAAATCGAAATTGTTTTGTGGCGTCGGGCCACGCACGGACGTGAGGGCGCTCGATATGGTGACGAAACTTTTGGGAGCAAAAGAGAACTCTTTTCGGGCATACGGTATTCGGCTGATTGATCCAAGGTGAAATTCGAATGCATTAGTACTGTAGTTACATACATATATTAAAACATAATTACACGGCGGCAAAAAATAAAAATTGTACAAAGGAAATTTTTTCGTTTGTCTGTTAAGTTTGAGATTATAGTTTATTGTTAGACTACAATTTTTTAAACTGAATGCAAAATTTTATTCAGATTCTATCACATCGACACGTGCTTTTGCCCGCTTAGCGACGAATTGGCGCTCTACTATCCGGGCGCGTTCGACGCGATTTCTCGCCACAATATGGCGAACGAGTTGGAACTTGTGCCCGTTAGCGAGGAGGACGCGGCGCGGTTCGCCTGCAACGCGGTCGTCGTCGGCCGACACGTGGTGATGCACCAGGGCTCGGAGCAGACGGCCAACCAACTTGAGAAGCTGGGCTACGACACGCACTTCCTTGACATGTCCGAGTTCTTAAAGAGTGGTGGATCTGCAAAATGCTGCACGCTGGCGCTCTAAGGATCGCATTCCACTTCAAAAGATCACATCAAAAAATTTACTTTTTATATAATACAATTATTATTATTAGTTCTCCATTGTTTTAAGACATTTGCAAAACTGAGTAAAATAGGATTTCAATAAAAAAATTCTTTTAAAGGGTACTTCAAACTTAAAAATCGCAGCGCTGCGGCAGCGCCGCTGCCTGCAATAAACACGAAAGCACCGCCGCGTACGGCTTGGCCAGAAAACTTTTGCATTTATAAATGCATTTATCATGGAAGTATTCATTTCAAAAAAAGATTTGGCACGGCGTTCTAATTTGAAATTTTATTCCTTTTTAAAACTTTTATTTCAGTGAAAATGACAGCTAGCTGCAGCTGTCGACAGTGAACTTCATTGCCATTTCACTTCGAATTGATAATAATAATAATTTATTGGACAAACAGGTACAATAAGTACACTTCAATACATAATAAAACAACAACAAAGCAATGATCATTAACAATTGGTTCAATTAGGTCAAAAACAAACTCGATACGCCTGGGTTTGGGGGATTCCCGCTTTCAAAAGTTTCTTAGCAAAAAGGTCAGAGTTATTACTGAGAATTATTTCTTCAGATATTTTGAATTGAGTGAAAATGTAATAATTTGGAATTTGCACTTTGTCTTTTCAACCTTGGCCATGAAGCTGCGAAGTTGAATTCATTTCACGATTTTTATGAAAGCTGGAAATTTTGGAAAATTAATTTAAAAAACAACCCTTTTAAATTTGATTAAATGTTTTGTTTTTGTTTTTTGTCTTTGGTCGATCGGGAAAGGGAGCAAAAATTGTAGGGGATCGAAAAGATATATATGGTCTACGACTCATTTTTCCCTCTCCACAGACAGCTACAATTGGTCGGAGGAGGTTTTGTGAATTTTACAATTTTGCTCGTGGCTTACATTTCGGATTTATTGTTATTAAGTGTAATATTTCACAAAAATGTCGAAATTGCGTGAAAACCGTCCAGGCACGATGAGCGAAATGCCGTCTTGTTCCGCCGACTCTGCACTCTTTCACGATCGCGTCAAGACCATCAAACACGAGGTTTTTTTGCTATTTTTTTTGTTTTTTGCTGATCTTTGAATTGATATTTAGAATATTTGAGAAATTTTTGTTTTAGGAATTTATTGCATTGAAATTTTAATTTGCGGCGAATTTATTTGATAGTCATTTAGGCTTTCGAAAAAATGTTATTTTCAGTTATTTTTGCATAATTTCAATGTTTTGTTGTGTTAAAAAATTAAACATTTTGCTTAATTTAAGCGAACCGAAAAAGTCAAGGAAGATTTGTGTATGGCCGGGGACTTGTACGCTATTCTTCAACGCGCCGAGGGAAAAATTTCCAAAGATTTTGAGTGTGAAAACAAGGAAAGATGTGTTGGCCGGCTGATGAAGTTGGTTTTTCTATACTTTTAGATTAAAAACGGATATTTTTTTCAAATACTAATTTTTAGCAAAAGTTGACAACAACTTTGGAAGTAATCTTTCATCAAAATTTATTTAGTTTGCATTCCGTTTTTGGTGATGTTGTTTGTGATGGGCTCAAGTTGGGCGAACATGGAGTCGTGAACGTGGTGCGGACTGAAGACGAGACGTTTCCGTCACTATACGAGGTTTTTAAACGTTTTTATAAATATGGTTTGCGTAAAATGTTTGTTGTTTCGGAAACATTTCAAAAAAATAATTTTTTAACCAAATTTTTACTGTAACGATGTTACGGAGGCTTACTCGATGGGGTCGTGCTCCCCCATCCCGAAAATAGATAATGTAAAGAATTGAATTTATTTTGACTCCCCAAAAATAGTTTTTTTACTATTCTGTGTTATTTCCAAATAGTTTGGAATAATTTTTCTATATGAAATGCATACATTGCAGGTGCGGTCTTCTAACTCTTCCGAAACTTTTTTCTTATATCCTGACGTCAACTTTTGCCGGTGCGTCAATTTTCAGCAAAAGGGTAAATTGATTTTTTTTACAAATTTTTCACATTTTATACATTTACTTAATTTAGTCCTAAGGAGGATGTCGCACTTTACTGTAAGTCTTTTGTTGAAAATTTTTTAGTTTACCGTATGTGTTAATCGATCCGGTAATTTTTTTATTATTTGTTAATTTTGAAGTTTGAAATGTTTTGGTGCGAAATAGCGTTCACAATTGTGTATTTACGTGAATTGATGAAACGAATTTGCACATATTTTATTTACAGGTATTTTTTGATTATGCGAGCTTTTTTTAAATTATCTTTACTAAATAAATAATTTTTGTTATGCTGAATTGTAAGAATTTTATTTGTCGAAATATTCGCATATTCCGGAATATTTTTTAATGATTTTTAACGTGAAATTTATCGTTCATAAATTTTGTTTTCGTCCGAGATATTGTTTCCACGCTCATCATTCTGGGTCCTACAACAATTTTTCGGTCTTTCCTCTTTTATCGTCGTATTACGTTTTGCTGCGTTCGAAACAAATCCGCCACTCCTACCAAACGTGCCAAGTACGTTATTTTATTTTTATGCATTTGTCATTTTTTTTATTTGGTTTTGCGCAAGTTTTTTGATCAATTTTGGTTTTGTAGTATACCGTCAAAATTTATAATTTTGTAATGCGAAAATTTCCAGAACGATGGTAATGTTGACGCGTCGCGTTTTGTGCGTGGCGGAGAAGAACGACGCGGCGAAAAACATCTCCGCCATTCTCTCCAAAGGCCAAATGGTGAGGCGCGAGGGCCGAAGTCGTTTCAATAAGCTCTATTGTTTTGAGCTCGAGAATTGTCTTGGCTTCAGGGCTCAAGTACATTTTACCAGCGTTAGCGGTTGGTTTATTTTCTTATTGAATACATTTTCTTTTTTTTGTGGTGGATATGAAATTTTTTAGCATTTATTATAACTTGTATTTTGGCCTCATTTTGTTTAATGTTTTTTTCTGTATTTTATTACAGGTTTTATCATTTATTAGGTGAGTTTTGTGTTTTTCATATTAATTCTTTTCAGTTTTTAAATATTTTTCAAATTAATTTTTTGCGCAAGTTGAAAATATGTCGTATTTTGGTTTTAGGCCATTTGTTGCAGTTTGAATTCGGAAATGAACACCGAAATTGGGACAAATTCACAACGGAAGCGCTCTTTTCCGCGCAAATCCACCGCACCGTCAACACGGACATGAAAGACATTGAGATGACGTTGAGGTACAGTTTGGGTGAAGGTTTATTTAACTAAGTATGACTTCTCAAAATGCAATGTGTATTGTGCCCAAAATGTTGTCATTGAAAGCGAAGTTTGTTTAGAGAGCAAAGTCGGCCGGCCGAGGTGCTAATAATTTGGACGGATTGCGATCGCGAGGGCGAAAACATTGGCGCCGAAATTGCGGGAATTTGCCGCAATCAAAATCCGAATATCGACATTTATCGCGCTAAGTTCTCCGAAATTACGGTACGCGCCGTTTTTCACGCAATGGCGAATTTGACGAGACTGGACGAGCGCGTTGTGGCCGCGGTGGACTGCCGCACGGAATTGGATTTAAGAATCGGTACCATTTTCATCTTTCTAAGTTTAAATGTATTTATTGCGAAAAAGCTAATTAATTGCAGTATTAAAAAACTTTTTTTTAATTTTTGATTTTGATTTGAGAGGATTTGCAGGCGCCACGTTCACTCGCCTACAGACGCTACATTTGAAGAATGGTTTTGCGGCGATATTGCCAGAAAAGGTGATTAGCTACGGTAGCTGCCAATTTCCCACGCTCGGTTTCGTCGTCGAGCGCTACAAGGCCATTAAGGAGTTTGTGGCCGAATCGTTTTGGCGTCTGGTGGGCCAGGACGGCAATCACAGCAATGTGCCGTTTGTGTGGCACAGGGTTCGACTTTTTGACGAGCAAGTCACTGAGGTAGTGTTATTTCTTTCTTTTTCCGGTATGGAATTGGGGCAAAATTTCTATACGAAATTAATTTTGCTTAATTTTTTAGGCGTTTTTAGAGCTTTGCACAGAGGCTGCAGGTAGCGCAAAAGTCACCAAAGTCGACAAGCATCCCAAATCGAAATGGCGACCGGTGGCGCTGGACACGGTCGAGTTGGAAAAGTGTGGCATTCGATTTTTGCGCATGACCGCGAAAAGAGCGATGATGGCCGCCGAGAAACTCTACAGCAATGGATTTATTTCCTATCCCAGGTTTGTTTGTTTTCCTACTCAGAATTTTTTGTTTGAAATGTTTTCTCTTCTTCGATTTGTTTGTATAGTACATTTTTTATATTCGGTTTTTATATTGCCGACAATTAAAACTGATTTTTAAGTTGTTTTTTTTTGAGAATTTTGCAAAAGTTGTGCTATGAAAATACTAAAATTCAATGGCATTAGTTTTATTTTCTTCAAGGACAGAGACGAATAAATACCCGAAGAATTTCGATTTGTCGGAATTTGTCAACATCCAATGCGGCAGTAATCAATGGGGCGACTTTGCCACCGAAATAATGAACAGAGGCGGTCCGAATCCGAGGAACGGCGTGAAATCCGACGAGGCCCATCCGCCCATTCACCCTCTCAAATTCGCTACAAAGTGAGTTTTGTCCACCAAATTCTTTAACTGAAATGAAATTAAAAAGTTTATTTTTTAACAATCAAAAAGTAATTTAATAGTTGATTAAAAAACAACCAGGAAACATTTAGAGATCAAATCTCGACGCCGGACGAGTGGGCCGTCTACGAGTTTGTGGTGCGACATTTTCTGGCGTGCGTTTCGCTTGACGCAAAGGGCCAGGAGACGAAAGTCAATGTGAGTTGTTTCTTTCAGCATTTTGACTTGTTATTTATTTTTATTTTATTTAAATTGTTGATTTTTAAAATTTTTATTTTATTCGTTTCGTTAATGAATATGTTACATGAATTTTTTTGGCTATTTTTGTTTTAAATAACGAAAAGGATGCACGCGTTTATTTGAAAATTATAAAAAATTATTCAGAAAATGAATGTGTGTTTATATGAACGTATAGGATTTGTGTTTTAGGTAGAAATCGGCGGAGAACTTTTCACGGCAACCGGCCTAACTATCCAAGAGTTGGGCTACATGCGCGTCTATCCCTACGATAAATGGTCGGATAAAAATCTGCCAAATTATGATCTCTACCAATCTCTACCCAACTTCAAGGTAACGATCGCCACTGGCCAGACCACACCTCCGCAATTGCTGTCAGAGGTGAGCATTTTTCTAAATTTTTTATCAGAAACATTTGTATCTTATTTTATGTTAAATGTTTTTTTTATTATTACAAATTATTTTTATTTTTTACAACAATTTTAGGCGGATTTGATTGCGTTAATGGACAAGTACGGTATTGGCACGGACGCCACTCACGCCGAGCACATCGAGAAGATCAAACACCGCTGCTACGTGGCTCCCAACCACGAGAACCGATTTGTGCCTAGCTTTTTGGGGCTGGCGTTGGTGGATTCGTACAATCGCGTCGGCTACGAAATGAGCAAGCCGAATTTGCGAGCGAGTCTCGAGTCTCAACTCGTCGACATTTGTAATGGTAAATTGTTATTTTTTGGACTTGTGCAACCTTTGCATTGAAAATGTTGGCAAGAAATATTGCTAAATATTAGTTAATATGTAAATGAAAATTGCTTAGATGCATATTAGCGAAATATATTTGCAAAAAGTGAGGGGTTTTAATGATTACATTTTCTCGGGTTTGAACTGGTGAGAATTTGTATGGGAAAATTTGTGGCTATACTTACAGCAACGTGAGCGTGCTTAGAGCCGTGTGTTCGCCGCATTATGATATAATTAGATGGTAAATAAAAATTTAAAGGCACACGAACGAAGGAGGAAGTGCTAACTGAACAATTGGGCAAGTACAGGCGAATATTCCAACGAACCGAGGATCGCATAAACACATTTTCCGATGTTTTCAGACAGTATTTGAACTCGAGGAACAACAACAATAATAATAACAACAATGAAAGATAGTATTTACATTGCATTTATGTATTTATATTGCATTTATAGTGAGCGGGACACTTTTAAATTGATGAAAAAAAATTTAAATTGATTTTTAATTTATAAAAATTTGGCTTAGGCTTAGGCTTATTCGGGTAAATTCGTTATTTGCAATTTCAGGATTTTTTTTGTTTTTATGTACAAAATTGCATAAAATTAAGTTATATGTTCAGAGGGTAGGGAAACGAAACGGTATTTATACAATTATAATAGTTTGCATTTGTACTGTAAGTACATATTATAGAAAAAAAATGTTTTTGATTGTTTAGTAGGTCTTTTTAATTTAATTTTTGTTGACTAATGGCTTGTATCGAATACAAATTATTTATTTTTTTAGAAAAAAATTTTTTTGAAGAATATGTGCGAATTCGTTTCGTCAAAACACGTGAAAATTCAGTTTTAAGTTAAAGTGCAAAATATAATAGGACTTATACAAAAATGTGTTTTTAATTTATTTTTTTGGAGAATCTACTTAACGTTAGTGAAAAAATTTTAGTGTGAGCACGTGTTGGCGGTGTATTTTGCGCGGATTTGCAAATTCCAGCGCGAGCGAACGGTCGACGCGAGCACGATGAGCGAAATTTTGCGCAGTTTAACGCCTTTCGACGCGTAAATTTCTTTGTAAATATTATGGATGGACCTATGTATGTGGGTGGGATGAAAGTGATTGATCGGGGTTGGCTTTGTGAATAAAGCGTTGCCTAAATCTGGGCGTAATACCGACAAAAATGTGGGATGCTTTTCGTGGAAAGACGGCCAAAAACCCGAATACGCCAGCCAAGAAAGTCGTAATCGAAATTCCCTTTTTCGAGTCTTCCTCAAAATTTGCTTCAAGGCGTCCTGCAGTTGGGAAAGAATTTTTTTTCTAAATTATCACTAATGGTTATTAATTTTATTGTTGTCTATTCGAGTTAAACATTTAAGAATTGTCGATTTTCGGTAAGTTATGATTGTAATATATAATTCTGTATGCTAACTTGTTTCATTATTTGACTTTTTAAATAAAAGGATTTGTCAGTGAATTTTTTTTCCGATTTATTCGGTTTTAACCTCAATTGTTTTTCAATTTTTTTTTTGAATTTTTTATTCGTAATTATAATTTAATTTAGCGATTTGAGAGTGGACAGAAATTGCAGGAATTCGACCGTATTCACCAATTTTCTAGCTACAGAAAGCCACTTCGAAGCCCATTCAATTCAAAGAATATTGTGACGAGAATTTCCCTCGGAAAAACCCAACGACCATGACGCAATTTGAGGTTCTGTTTAGCGTTTGACTACTAATGTGTACTAGATAAAAAATAATGCTATTGGATGGTGACGACTGGGGGATCGTGCGCATGGGATGCGATGATGACCGCTTTAATAATTATTAATCTAAACAGTACGGCCAATTCGCTTTTCATTTCTTGCTCTTTTTGCTTTTGCGTTTCGGCGAGAAAAAATTACCAAAAAAACAAAAATAAGGAAACTCCAAAAAATAAAATGTTTTTCCGTGGATGTTTGTTTTGTTTTCCCGTTCTTTCATCCCTCCCTTGGGGACGCTCGATGCGTCTTGGCGGGAAAACAACAACGCGGCCGCAGTCCGTTTAAAGTCCGAGTCCGACAGCAGCGACGCATGAAACATGACCGACTTGGGAGATTTCCTTCCTTCTCCTCTTCTTCGAATTGCCTCTTTCTGGCTTTTGGATTGTGGAATTATCACTTTTTTGACTTTTCATGGAAAAATCTCGAAAACTTCCCCTTTTAAAATGCATATTTTGTTTTAATTTTAATTCATTTTTAATTGTTTCGTGTATTTATTTTCACCAATTTTTCATAATCTCAATTTTATGTTTGATTGACCAAAATTTTTGACCATTTGCTTGAAATTATTGAAAATTGGCTTTTTTCACAATTATTAAAAAAATAAAGTATTCTGAATATCCTCTGAAATTATTATTTTAAATAAAAATAATTTTATGTTTAGCTCGTGTTTCTTCAAAACGCAGCTATTCGCGCTTATGGCAAAAGTTTGGCGAGCAATTTGAATTCGGCGTCGACGCGAATTTCGTCCCCTCCCCTAAATGGTGGGATTTCTTAAATTTTCTGTGGCTTTGATTTTGTTCATATATTTTATTGAATTTAGTACTTTTGGGCGGAGAAGATGATGACGCAGGACGTGGGCGCGGCGCGACGCGCCAGCACGACCGCGCTTCTGCGCGACTCGGCCGCGCGCCACTCCATACCGCGCGACACCCACGACAAACAACAACAACCCGCCAAAACGCAACAATCCCACGAGAAACGAGCGCAAATTACGTCGGGGACCGCCGCCGAAAAACTTGCATTTCAGACCGATGAGCTGAAGTAAGTTGAATTTGAATTTCTTTTGAATTTATGCCAATTTCATTCAAAATAAAATGCCAAATGTTCTGCTCGAGACGGAGTNGCAATTGGGGGGGGGGCGACCCCCAACGGCGACCCCCCCCCCCAAAAAAAAAAGACCCCCAATGTCAACCTAAAAAAATCATAAAAACATTTTTTTGGCGGTCCGATAACCGGTAAGAACCGAATTTTTTAATAAATTTTTTGAATGAAAATACTATATTTTCGATTTGTATTTTCTTCAAATTGATTTTTTGGAAAATAATTGGCATTTTTGACATTTCTGTTTTGTTTAGCAGTGCGATTTTGCGTCACAATTTTGCGGCCACTGAGAAATCCAAAGCCGCCGCCGGCACACCGACGTCGGCCGTCGTGCCCGAAGGCGCGACAAGACACCGCGCCGGGACGCCGACCGCCGCCCAAGGCGTCGCGCGTTCATCCGCTTCGGGCGCCGCCTCGCCACCCAGAAAGCGCCATTCTGCTAACGCGTCGGGGCGAGCTGGAAGTGTGGGCAATATCGGCGTGCTGGTTAGTTGGTTGGGTATTGTCTTCTGCTTGGTTTGTAGTTTTACCTTTAAAAACTACGCTGATTTTTTGGAATTGAGTGCTCTCGACCTAGGTGGGCGCTGGCCGTCACGCGGGCCGCAAAGTGCTCGTAAATGTGGTGCGCGCGTTTCTGGTACGCGCGCTTTTCGTTGTGCATTCGCTTACGACGATTTGGGCAGCGGTGAACGTACGGAACGATCCGTCGATTTGGACGTTCGCACTCGTTTCCGCGCTAATCGCCATCGAGGGCGCCTACACGATCGTCTTACGCGCCGGCGCCGAACACAAGTGGTAAGTGGGGGGTGAATCGTTAACTTTATTTTTGACGTCAATCGGACTGACGAATTCCTTAACATTAATTTGGGCGCACCGACATTTGCGGCCCGGACATTTGCGCCCCCGACATTTGCGGCCGCGATTTTTGCGGCCCCGACATTTGCGGCCAAATAGAAATTTAATATATTTAAAATTCAATTCGCAAAAAATTTTTTACAAAAACTAAGCCGACATTTGTGGCCCAAAAAAACTAAACATGTTAATAAAAAATTTGAATTGGATTTGTGTGAATTTAAAAAAAAATTTTTGCGAATTGAAGTTTGCGAATTGAATTTTAATTATATTAAATTTTCATTGGGCCGCAAATGTCGGGTTTGTTGTGCGAGCAGCAAATGTCGGGACACAAATGTCGGCGACTGCGCCTCGTTAATTTGATGTTAGATGAAATCAAAAATTTGAAAAAAAAAAGAATTTCCGGCCTTTTATATTTGATATTTTTCAAAGAGTACTTTCAAAAATGTTTAGAATAGTTTGGTTCGAAGATTCGAGGTTTTCGGTTTGCGTGGATTTTTTCGCTTCAAAAATTTATTTTTTTAAAACAACAAGTTTAGGTTTTCGCCGAGTGTTCTGCTTTACATTTTGGCGACTGCGCCTCCACTGCACTTGCTAGAGAGGCAAATTTGTGAGTGGCGAAAGTCTCAAAGTGAGGAATTTTTACCAGTTTTCTTTTTTTCGTTGAATTTTTTTTTTTCGTTGATTGTCGAAGGATTTATTTTGCAGACGCCGAGGAGCTCGACGAAAAGATCCATTTTCAGTTGCTGGAGCAGCTGTTGTTGGTGATTCTGATAGTGGGCCGATGGCTGCTGCCAAAAGGCGAAATCAGCCGCGAGCAACTTTCGCAGATTTTGCTCGCCTATTTGGTAGAATTTGTGTGACTTTTCAACTTTGAATATTGTTGAATTTTAATTTTTCTCCAATTCTTGTACTAATACATATGCCCTTTTGGTTCTTACGTATTATCGGACACCAAAAAAATTTTTTTTTCATAATCTTTATCAGGTTTTCTGGCACGGGGAATTCGAATTTAATAATGTTTCTTTGTTTCGTACAGTTCTCCACATTTATAACATAATTCTAAACAAGCGCAATTGGGGGTGGGGTATAGGGGTATAGCGAGCCCCCAACACGTGTGGAAGCTGGCTGGAAAGTTGGAGTTAGAGTTTGACAACACATGTTGGGGGTCGCTATACCCCGCCCACCCCCAGTGAAAATGTCGAAAACTGCACAAAAACAATAAGAAACATTATTAAATTCGAATTCCCTGTGCCAGAAAACCTAAAAAAATCATGAAAACATTTTTTGGGGTCCGATAATACGTAAGAACCGTACTTTTTTTTATTAATTGTGCGATAATTTGTTTTTTACGTTTTTACAATTTTCATATGTGGAAATTTAGGCGATTTCCAGCGATATCGTCGAGTTCTTCGACGTTTTCAAGGAGCGCGTGGTCTATCAAAATTACTTCGTCCAGCAAATTGTTCTCGGCGCGTGGACGGTAATTCTTTCGGCGCATTTCTCTCTTATTATTCACGAATGAATGAAATTGATTGTTTTTACAGTTGAGCCTTTTGCAATTTCCGTTCGTGTTGACGGTGAGCCGAGCGCGAAAAATGCGCGTCGCGATCAACGACGACGAGAAAAGTGCCGCGAAGCGGCACGCCCACTTGTCACAGGTAATTTCGAATAATTTTGTTGGTTGAAGCAAAACTTTTGATTTATTTGGTCGTTTTTTAATTGTTTAAAAATGCATAAGTTTGATTATATAATCTTAACTTATTGGTCTTCAAAACATTAATCTCTTTCATGCACCTCAAAGCTTATGGAAAAAGATGAATCAAATTGAAAACAAGTTTTTATGTACTTTTCGTATTAAAGTTATGTAAGTTGCTCAAATAATAAGAAATTCCAAAGAATTTCGTTTTTTAATTGATATAATGGCATTGCATTTTGCACTCCAGATGTTCTACGACATCGACCTGTGGTCGATATTTTTGGCGAATGGGCTTCAGGACATTCCGTTTTTCATCGTTCGGCTCTACCTGATGGCCTATCACGGCCTCGTCACGTACACAATGATCTTCTTCATTTGCAAGAACGCGCTCATAATAGTCTTGCAGACTTACCGGTTTGGTTTTTGCGTCTAATCTAAACCTACCTCCAACATTCGAAAAAAAACTCACCAATTTGCAAAAAAAATATTTTTGAGGTCCGATAACTCAAAAAAATATGAATTTTCAATGCAGATAGTTGAAGCATTCATTTTTTAAATAATTTTAAGATAATACTAATGTAAACATTTTTGAAATAACCTTTTTAGAGCGTTTATTTTGCTAAACGATCGCTACATCAACCCAAAGTCCGAGCTGCGTAGGCGTTCGAATGCGGAGGAGGCTCGCGGCCTGCCCGCCAACCACCAGCGTCGCCGGCCCACCGGTCCCACGCTCGCCACCAGCCGCGACTCCTCCGAGGACGAGACGTCCAAGAAGCGCAAAAGAGAGAAGAACAGTGAAAAGCGCAAATTCCTTAAGGAACACTACGAACGGCGCAGAAACGAGCTGGAGGAGCTGCGGTCGGCGGTGGTGGGCGTGCCGCAGGCGGCCATATTCCCCCACGAACTCCCGCCGCCAGAACGTAGGCCGGAAATCGTGGAGAAAAAGATGGTGTTAGCGGAGACGGCTGACGGTCAGAACACGGCCAACTTTACCCAATAGTTTTTCTGATGCGCTTTGCAATTATTAAAATTAATAAAAAAAATTATTCGACAGAATAGAAATTGGCAAAAAACGTGCTGAAGAAAACAAAGTTACTTTAACAAAAAATGTGAGGCCTTTGAAGTCATTTGATTTTATTCAAAATAAAAAAAACAATCACCAAACTTTCAATAAATAAAAGACCTATAAAATCACAATTTATGATACAACCTGTGAATGCTGCGAAAATGAATTGGTACTTTTATAGTTCGCCCCCATATATGGCTTCTTTTTTCATTTCCAATGCTTTTTCGGGTTTGAAAACGTTGTAGAGCAGATAATTTGGGGCTGTTTCGTCGTATATTGCGTCGCATTTGCGGAGAATCATTTTTTGGTATGGAAGTTTTACACAAAAAATATGTGCCAATAATAACCGAAACAAATAATGTAATTAAAATATAAAAAATCTACATGGGGGACGAAATATAATAGCACCAATAAATTTGTATTTTCGATAAATTTTAGCACAAACCAATCTGCCCTAAATACGTCAAAAATTCGAGATCCCTCAACCTTATAAATATATATAAATTATAAATTACCGATGACATAAATATAAAACTACCCGATGATTTTTGTAATTAAAAATGGTTACCTCCACAAAATTATGCCAACAACAAATAATAAACAATAGCGGCGATCAAACCGAATAGCCCGGCGTAAATCAGAGATTCCGACGCGCCATTGTATTTGTTTCCGCCGGTTGAGCTTCCGACAGTGTCCGTTGGCTTCGTTCGTTTGTCATACGAATACACATATTTCTCGTCCTCGACAATTTCGCCGATGCAATATCGTTCCTTCATCTGCCGTGCTTCTGTGGAGTGTCCGATGTCTTCGTAGACTTCCGTCCTATCCTCGCCCGCCTTTTCCAGCAAAACTTCGCAGCCACCCGGATGTTCGTGCACAAATTTGCTCACATCGTAGACTTTGTTGTCGATAATGATCCACAGTGAATCGATTGAATTGTGCTCGGAAACTTCCGCGCGCGTAAGAGAATTTGTCATGTTACTGCAGTTGAATCACCGATTCGTAGAAAATACCGGAGTCGTGATCACGGCGTGAAACTGATCTGGAAAAATATATTTTAATAAAACGTGGACTTTTTTAGTTGTCCAACTCATAATATTTTGCTCTTCTAGAATTAAAAAATAAAAATTCTGGGAGGGAGTAAAATATTATGGGTCAGACAGCTAAAAAATTGGAAGTCCACTCTTTTCTCTAATTGCCTGCTCTCTCTCTTCTTCACTTCCAGCTTTGATGAAACGTGAACCGCGACGTTGGAAAGCAAATTTTTGCTTCAAGTCAGTTGGCCAAAGATTTGAAAGTGGTTTGTTTTGAAGTGAATACCTCGATTAAGTACTTTTTTTAAATTTTCAAAAGGCAAAATGAGAAATTCTCGGAAGAAAATTTCTGTTGTTTGAAGAACAAAGGCCTGACAATATAAATGCACACAAAATGAGTAACGTTTTATTAAAGATGGCGAAAACTTTCAGGCTCATGAACGCTGCCCATTTAACGTCGAGATTTGAGCAAATTGAAGAAGATAACGCGTGGGATGAGTTATTTTACGTAAGTTTAGATTACAACTTCAAGAAATCGGGCTCATCCAGTAATGTTGTAACTTGCATTCGTGTATCCGACACATGTCAAATGGTATTGATGCAAAATGCATTCCGAATTTTTTTTGTTGTCCGCTTTCCAGTATTTTGTATCAATTTTTGCAATAATTTTGCAATTTTTGCAAACCAAAGAAGCAAATAATTTGGGTGTGACGTGGTTTCGTATGTGATGTGAATGCAAGCTACAGCATTGTTACCATGCTTGTGACTTGAATACTTGTCAGATCCCTATCCAATGTGAAAATTTGGGACCCTCCCTTTCTAAATTTCTCTAATTTTTGTGCGCTCTCGTTTTATGTATTTAATTTTTGCAATTAAATTTTCAATGTAACCCCACCCTGAATTGGAGGGGGGGGGGTGTTGGTGTAGAAGTATGATTATGCCAGTATTTTGTTGAAAATCTGTTTTGTTGAAACACTTTGTTGAAAATCTAAAAATTTGAAATATACTTTCAGAAAATCAACTTGCGATCTGACGAGCAGGAGAAGCAGCTAGGCCTTTCGTTTGACGTATCCACCAGCTTTGAAAATGCCGAGAAAAATCGTTATCGAAATGTGCTGCCGTGTAATACTTTATATATTTTTATTGTTTTTTTTGGCTTTTTTATTTTTTACTTTAGCTCTTGCGATTGTATCAGTGCTTTGACTTGAATCGGAGGTGAATCCAGTGAACCCGGATTCGACTCCGGATTCACCTAATTTCACTGCTTAATAACAACTCGAGTTTTTCATAAAAATTGAAAATTCTTTCGAAATATTCTTGCGTTTTTTATGTAGTTTTAGGAAAAAAAATTTGAAGGTGATTGCTGAAAAAATAGAGCGAGAAAATCGAATTCTCTCCGGAAGATTGACTTTTCGGTCATTTTGTTCACATTTTCGCAAGCCATCCCTCGTGTTTGTTAATTATCTCGGTCATTTTTTCACCACTCATCCTGAAATTTTTTTTTCCTAAAACTACATAAAAAACGCAAAAATAATTAAAAAAAAGTTTTCGTTTTTATGAAAAACTCGAGTT
>SAUE01003065.1:135300-146409 GCA_009724625.1 Deladenus siricidicola | reverse complement strand
ATTGTATTCAAACATCGATTATTTAAATTAGCACCCAAGACTATGGCAGTGAAAAATGTTTTTATTAGATCCCAAAAATTCTCTTTTATGATTATAATGTGTAACACTGAAATTCAAATTTTGGTGTTATTGTTTTTTGGTATTTATTTTTGAGGTTTTTGAATGAACTTTATATATTGAAAAAATTGGTTTGATAACCTGTAATAACCGCTAGAATAAGGACTATCATTTAGATGACCAGAATAGAGTGATATTAAAGCGAGCGGCTGACGCGGATTCGTCGAATTACATTAACGCGTCTCCGCTGAAAATTCCGTCCGCCAACCGAAATTACATTCTATCGCAAGGACCGTTGCCAAATACGGCCAGCGACTTTTGGCAGATGGTACATGAGCAGAATGCGGAAATTGTGATTATGCTGAGCAAAATCATGGAGAAAAATTTCATAAAGTGAGACTTGTGAAATAAAATTTTAAAAACGAAAATTTAAGCTGATGTTTTAGGTGTCACTCCTACTTTCCGCACAAAGACAACCAGATCGAGCGATACAATGGCTGGGAGCTGGAGTTGTTGTCGGAGGAGGTGAAGCCGCATTACGTGCTGAGACGTATCCGTTTCACACTTGTGGATCCCGTCGCGAAAGCGGAAGAAAATACGACAGCAAATATCGATAAAGACAAAACAGCCGAAGACTTGTCCTCCGCGGATTCAACCGCAACGATGCCATTAGCGCCGGAAAAGTCGGAAACGAGCACGTCGACAACTGAAAATAATATGGAAACAAATACATTATCGGGTAAAAAGGAAACATCTCGAATAATCCATCACTTCCAATACATGACTTGGCCTGATTTTGGTGTGCCCGAGCACACGGATCATTTTCTCGAATTTCTTACGCACATTCGAGACCTTCAGACGCGGCTAAAAGAGAATCGCCCGAAGGCGGCACTCATCGGCAACAATATCGAGGAGCTAAAGTCGAAGGATCGGCTCTCGACCTCGCCGGCTGTTGAAGGTGTTATTGACGTTCAATCCGGAGGTGACTGCAATACCGACGATACAGGTGGGCGACCGAGCGGTGGAGGTAACGGAATGAACGCGAATTCCGAGAAAACAGAGGCGGCTAATGAGGATGGCGATGTAAATCCTCCGCTAGTTTGTCATTGCAGTGCGGGGATTGGGCGAACGGGCGCATTTGTTGTGATTGATACGGTTCTGAGTGTTTTGGAGCGAAATGGAAGGCAGCTTGAAGGTGATACGTGTTCGAATATGGCGGAAGAAGAGTCGGCTGTCTTTGTTAATAACGGTGAAAGAACGGAGGAGTCGAAACTCGAAAATAACAATGGGGGTGAAACTTCGGCTGACGTTGTGTCGAGTAAGGCGGAGGCCGACGTTGAAAAGGAGACAAAGCCATCCGAGCCCAGCTTGACGGCCCAGACCGTAAAGGAGACGGAACGAGAAAAAGACGAGGAGGATTTGTCTGTTGCGCAGAAGAAGAAAATGCGCTCCGAGGAGGCGGAGAAGCCACTATCCACCAACTTCAAACTCATTTGTACGCCCGTACAAAAACAACAATCCATCAACAAGCAGACGAAGGCGACGGCCGACGCGGGTAACAACAACGGCAAGCCGAACGTGGAGCAAATTTCGTCGTCAAGCGACGACTTCGAGGATTTGGAGACGCTGTGCGACTTGGTGGTTTTTATACGAAAGCATCGAATGGGCCTAATTCAGACACCGCAGCAATTGCGCTTCTGTTGGAAGGCGATTATCGACTGGATTGGCAGCAATAAGTAAAAATATACATATTGATATTATTTTCGATTTCTTTTACATCGGTCATCGATTTTGGTAAAAAATAATGCAGGAAGTTGGAAAATTTATTTTAGCTTTTTCGAACCAATTCTGAATAGAAACCCTAAAGGTTTGGATAGACTTTTTGGGAATCCTTGGAACATTCTTGGGAATGAATTATTGATTTTTTTTGCTGAAATTTGATTAATTCCGATTTATTTTTTCCAGGGAACTCGTAGCTTCCCCCCTGTCCTACGGCACCCCATTCCCAATTTAGGACACAGATTTTGCATGATTTATGATAGGGCTTACCAAAACCAACTTATTCGTCCGTTCCAATTTCTTCCGTATTTTTTTGCTCAATTATTTGCGGTAATTATCTATTTGTAGTGAGACTATGGATTTTACGCGTTTTTATTGAGCTTATTATCTTACATATGTATACTGATTAATACTATTTTAACGCTGTCTCTAAACTTTTCTACATCCAGGGTTGTCCACGAATATAATTTTCGACATTTTTTCGGAGAAAATTTTCTTCTAGTTAAATTTGAAAAATTCCAAAAGAAAGCTGTGGGAAGTTTTCCGCCAAAGTCGAAAAGCGTATGTATACTTTAAAATTGTTTCTTATGTTTGCCTAGTTTTCATGGTAAATAAATAAAAATTGAATAAATTAATAAATATTATAATAATTTTAACGTCTTGATGTTGACAACTTAGACACATTATGTATATTTTTTATTGAAATTGAACTATATTATAGTCTAGACGATTTTTAGCAACAAATTTGCCTCTCGAGCTTCGACGATGACGGACGCACAGCGAACGATTCACCCGTCCACGCCGCAGGAGTCTTCCACACTGCGGGTGAGATCCAAAATTTAAATGCTTTTGCCAATGTTTTTTTATTCTTTGGCTGGGTTTTCTGTATCAGAAAATTTGACCTCTGACACTAGTGACGAGGAGTACAGTGGGGGTAGCTGAGGATTGACATTTTTTGCGCAATTTTCTTGCGAAATTCTTTCTGAACGTGTTCAAAAGAATAAGCTCTGAGAATGTTATTGAAAATATGAAGAATTTTATGGTGGGGGAATCTTAGAACTTTTTTCAGTTCTGATAAAAAGTTCTTCGTGAAGAGAATTTTTTCATGTTTCGAAAAAAGGTTTTCGAAGATACGAGAACTTTTCATTTATCTGAAAATAGCATTTTTTCATGGAAAAAATAGGACCCGCGCCTGGTCAGAACAATAGGTAAAGTTAGGGAAATATAAAAAACGCGTCCTTTTTGAACGTGTAAAAGTTGATTTGAAAAAATGCGCGCATACATTTTTTGAAATGGAGTGGGCGTGCCTTATGCGCGCATAAAAGGACGCGTTTTTTGATATTTCCGTCATTTTTTCCTATGTCCTAATTTTTCATAAAAAATTTCATTTTCGTAGAAATGAAAAAAGCTCTCGCCGTCGAAACATGAAAAAAGTTCAGGTTGTCGAGAACTAGAAAAAAAAAGAAATGAAAACATTTCTGTATGCATTGTTGGTTTATGAAAAAAGGTTTTTTTCGAGAAAGGTTCAGTTCGTGAACTTTTTCCAATCACCAACTCGTAGGACAAAAGGTAAACGCGGAAAAGAAATCTTTGGATGCGTTTCGCCACTTCCTTTTCTCTCAAATCCACCGTTGATTTGAGAGAAAAAGGCGTGGTATATTTATTTTTCTCCTAATTATATGGATCCTAGTTTTTCTTAAAAGGGTGTTTCAGAAATGTTTTTTAAAAACCAAATTATTTTTACCTTTTTCCTCTATTGATCGGGAAATTTCAATAAGAAACCATTCCGCAAAAATGTTTAAAATGTGGGTGTCAAACCACATTTTGCGTATGGGAGTTAAAAGCGGCAAAAGCAGAATATAGCATTAATTTGCTTTAGTCTAGGCGAGAAAAGGTCGAACAAATGCGCAATCGCCTCCAAGGCGTTGAGCGCCAACGCGACACTTTCTTCGGACGCGTCATTTTGCGCACCGGTGGGCCTTTGCGTCTTGGCGTGATTGTGACCGTAATGGGCGCTACAGTATGCGCGATGTTTGCCTATTATCAATATCAATACGCCATTCCCACACAATTTGACGCTATCAACACTAACCCGTTTGATACACGAACGGATTTGTAAAGTTTTTTTCAATTATGTATATTTTTCAATATATAAAATTATTTATATCACAGATCTTATGGGAAAAAACAATAAATTATTATAAAATCCAAAACTCTCCCAGTCACTACATACACGGCAAAAAAAGTGGAGGGCACTTTATTAAAAAAGTGTTATTCGATTTTTTCACAAATCTGATTTCCCGAGATTATGCGCTATCCCATATTACAATAAATATTTCCAAAAAATTTAATTAAAAATAATAGACCAAATTTGAAAATATTCTCGCTTTAAAAATGACTACCTTTGGCACTAGATCCCTACTAGATTCTAAGTTGCCTGACCTTATCGGAGGGAAAGTCTGCCCTAAGCACGAGAATTTTTTTGATCTCGCTAAGAGTCAAAATCGCTTCGCCAGGGCCACCCATTTGGCGTTGTTGTTGGAGAAACTCGATGGCCTCGTCAAACGTCTCCGAGTTGAGCAGCGCCACAATCTAAAACCGTATAATGCACATACAATATTAAAAACGACGCCGCCACCAAAGTTGCCTTCATTCAACGGTCTTTTTAGTGTTACCTTTTCAAATTTTTTAAATTCCGTCCATACTTTCACAGAAGAGCCCAGGATCCAGTCAGTGATGTAGGCATGACAACAGAATTCCCTCCCCATAGGGATATTTTCGCTTGATTCAGGATTCAGGTTTTTTTCTAATTTCGAAATTCGATTTCCAATATGCAATTTAAAATTTTTGAGATTCTCACAGCCAAATTTGCAACATTAATAATACATTTAACAATAATAAAAATGCACCTGCGAGAGCCGGGCGCACTTCTCGCGAATCACCCAGCCGGCGATGGAGGTGAGGTAAGAGGTCAGCTGGCGGAACTCTTTGTCCAATTGCAGCGCGCCCAGCCGGTTGAATGCGCATTTACCCACACACCGCTCAAATTGTTGTAGTGACTCGATGCTAACCTCTACGATCAACGCCTAAAAGTAAATTCCCCCAAAAATGTGCTAAAACGACAGTACAACAATGTATTGCGTAACAATGTAGGGCGTTCCCATGCTGATTTTTTTGCAAAAATAAAGTTGTATTCGCAAAATACGGTTGCGCACTACCTATTCCGAAGTTGGGACTAACAGTTAAACAAAGTGACAGATTTTTATATGTAATTTTTCAAATGCAAAATTCATTGCTTCAATATTATTTTCTGCACAGTATAATAGAACTGAAAAATACCTGATAATTGTCGGGGATCAGAGAGCTCTCAAACATGGCAATGTGTTTGTCGAGTTGTGAGACAAACGTCTCAATGAAAGGGTCGACGGCCTCGTACTCCGCCAATTGCTCGTCGCTGAGCAGATGAGAAATATCCAGGTATTCTTCGGCACTAAATTTATTTTCAAAAATAAATTAAAAATGCATTCAACTTCTATTTGGCATACTTTGTTTTGATTTTCGCGCGGAAAGCCGCCTCACACAATTTGGAGACGCCCAAGTGCGCATAATATTCCAACTTTTTGCACAAATCGTCGAGTTGGGCCACAGAATTTTCCAATTTGCTCTTTTCCAGATCAGATATCTGCAATAAGAGGATCAAAATTTATAAAAGCTAAATATACAAATTAAAAAAATTCAAAGCTAAATTCCGCACCTGCGCCAAATGACGAGCAAAGTCCTCGCTCAGGCCAGAACGCAGTGTGTTCACACACTCCACAGAGGCTCGTAAATTATTCAACGCGATCAAGAAAGCGCTCTTCTGGCGCTCGGTGGCCGACGTCTCTTTTTCCGCGCCGCCGCTTCCAGCGGTGGCGGCCGTTTTTGGCGTTGCGGCCGTGCCTGCTTGTTGAATGACGTGGTAGGCGGTTTGCGCGGTTTGTGCAGCGGTCTGATAAGCCTCCGAAGTCCAGCCAACGCTCGGATAGCCAGCCTAAAAATATCACATGACATTTATTATTAGATGCTGTGAGAGATCCAACCGATCCAACGTGATAGCCACACTACAAACACCCCAATTTGCGAAAAAAATCTTTGAAAAACAAACCCGTATCGGCGCGTTGACGTGTTTTATAAACTCCGTTTCGAGAAGAGTGACGCCATTGTTCAGCATCGCGCAAACACAATCCACCGATGAAGAGCTTATTGAGCGTCGAATGCTTTTGCGGACGATGAAGAACACGTCGTCCAAAATCGTGCTATATCGTTCAATTCAAGTTAAAAAAACTCGAGAAATATGAAACTTGAAAAAAAACTCATTGCACTTATTTTATTTATTTTTATTCTTGTTTCGCTCGGTAACTGAATAACAAATATACCTCGTAAGAGAACCCTCCTCCACGTCATCCATTTCAATGGCTTTCTTCACGGTCTCAATCATGTAATACTGCTCCATCAAGACGTATTTGCCAAGAATTTCCTGCATCTTCAAATTGAGTGCCGTTCGATGAAGAAGCGTATCAAGCTTCTGGTTTCGTTCCTCGCGCATCCTCTGCAGCGCGGCGCGTCGCTGTGCAGCCGATTCGCACTCTTCGCCGTCCTCGAAGAATTCCACCTCTGGGAGCGCGGACACCACCGGCGAATGAGGCGGCGATTTGTCGGCGGAGAGGCGCGCCGCGCTACCGGAAGAAATTTCGCCAGTGCTTTGATGGGAAAGTTGACGCGCTCGTTTGGATTCCGCGCCGTCGAAAGACTCGCTCAGGGGGCGCGCCGGCGCTTCTCCCAAACGGCGCTTCAGAAAGCGCCAGTACAACTCCGCGCGTGTGTGCATAAGAGTTACCTCGGACAACAAAACGTCCAACTCAAGCGCATCGATTTTATCTAAAATGATTGTTAATCAAAAGCTGAAAACATAAACGAATAAATGACTAATATTACCGCAAAAATATTTTCAAATAAATCGTTTTCGACCAAAAAAAACGAGAAAAAAACACAAAATAAATATTACCTTCTGAGCTGAGCGATCCATTGCGCAAGTAGGCGTCCACGTGCTTCGACTTGTATTCGATTTGACGTTTTTGGACGAAGGCATTCACGATTCGGATCGACTGTTTGTCGCATTCCGCCTAATTTTTTTTAGAAAACTTAAAAAATGTGACCAGAAATTATTCAGCGGATTAATAGGAATTCAAAAATTTGAAATGGAATTTCTTTAATTTTCAATTTTATGTAAAAAGTTTAAAAAACATTTTAAAAAGAGAACGTAGGGAAAAAATGACAGAAAATTTCAATTTTACGTGAGAAATCCCAAATTAAAAATGCAATAATCCACTAAAAAGTTCAATCCCCGTAAAAACAATACAAAAGGGGGAAAGATCCGAATAGTTACGAAAATAACACAAACCTGAATTAATTCGAGTAATAAAAGCAGTTTATCGGGTCCATAAAAACTGTCGATTAACGGCTGATGCAATTCGATTAATCTCGCAATGCCTAAACAAAACATTTAAATAAAAAATAAAATGCCAAAAAATTCAATACCTTCAAAAACGAGCGTTAAAGTGTCCGCGTAAATGACGTTCTTTCGCTTATCGTCCATTCCACCAGCTTGTAAAATCTGAAATTTTTTTATTATATTTATTATATGAAAAGTTATTTAAACCAGCCAAAAAAATTCAGATAAAATTTCTCTGGTATTGTATCACGAGCTTCAGAAAAATAAATAAAGACCACAAAACCGTGTTTTTCTTGAATTTTTTAAGACCAAATAATTTGTTAAAAAATCATGATTTTCTAAACCTTTAAAAACTATAATATAAACCTTAAAGTTCTCGTCGCCCAACGTCTCGATCTTCGAACATAAATATTCGGCAAAGCGCCTCAGACCACTGGAATGTTCGTTAATTAGCGGGAATATTTTGAAAAATCGCTCCATCGACGCAAAATCGCCGCAGGACCGCGCCTCGTCGAATTTGCGCTCGATTATTGCCTTCAAATCCGAGGCCGCTTGACGCAGCGTCTCGTAGCAGAGTTTCATTGAGTCTAAATCCGAAGCTATTTTAAATAAAGTGAAATTCAACAAACTGAAAACAATAAAATTTACCCTAAAATTTTCTTTATTTATTTAAAAATACGTCATAAGACATAACAATGATAGTAAATTAAACATCAAATATCAAAATCTAGCGAAAGAAAAAAAATACTACCCAAGCAGTTTTATGTCATTATTTTGGTCAAAATATTGTCTTTTAAGCTGTTTCTGAATATTTTTGCATTGGTTATAGTGGTTATATTATCTGAAAGTTTTTAATAGATCCTTGCTGTACGAAGAATAAATGAATTAAATCTTTTAATTTAGTTTTAGAGTGAGGCAAATAGAACTTCGTATTGTGCTGTCTAGTAATACCTCCAGTATTCTTGACGAAAACTTGTGGGAATCTTCATTTTTCTAATTGCTAAGCCAAAATCACCGAATCGATTACCGTAATCACCCAAATTCCTTATTTTTTTAAATATTTTCAAAGTTTTATCAAAAATAATTTTTTTTCGAAATTGTTTAAAAAACGTAACTTTGGCGCAAAAAAAGACTCGTTGCAGGACGAACATTAACAAGTGAGAAAAGAAAAACTCCCAGTCCCTAAAGAACAAAAAATTTGAATTTTTGTAAACAAGCCAACCTTCGGCTTCCACCGGACCGCCCATTTTGAATACCGCCGAGTCGAGCGCAAAAAAGCGGTGGACGTGGCGCGCGGCCTCGTCGAATTCCTCCTGGGCCATCGCCGCCTTTACGCCTTCCGCGCACGTCCTCAGGTCACGCAAGTCGCTCACGCGCTAGAATCATTCCAAAAATTGGATGAAAACTTAAAAAATTCATCTAAAAAATTCAGTAAAAAATAAGTGAACATTGTTAAGTGACAAAGCAAATATGTACAAAAAATTGAAGTAATCAAAAATTGCCTGCAGGCATTCGACAACGCGACTGCGCGCCGTGTCCAGTGCCGAGACGCGTCCGGAAATGTTGTCGGCGAGAACGTAGATGACCTTGAGGCTGGAGGCCAATTGGCGAACCTCCGCCTCGGCGGACTCGATTTCCGCGTTGAGGCGTGCCATCGATTTGTCGAATATCCGAAGAAAGTCATTGCCTCCTAAAACAACGCCAATGTTTTTTTTCTATGCTTAACCATGCACTATATCCTATTTTTGAAAAAAAAACGAAAATGTACTCTTTATGCCAATTTAAATTTTCCCGACGAAATCAAATGCAGTTCGGACGCCAGACAGTTAGACACTGATCGCTCGCCATTTTCCGCGTTTGTAATTATTTCTTATTTTGCGATTTAGCATTTTTGCCGAATCTTAAAGCACATATGCCTGTGCGTGGAGGTTTAAAATTGGCAATGAGTTTTGGCGTTTTGTACACAAAATTGAAAAATTTGGAAATTTCTAAATTTTTTTTGTTAACATCGGGTTATAAAGTGCGATTTAGTGGGGAGTGCATTATTTTTCATCAATTTTTTTTCCAAAACGTTCCAAAATTAACCTAGTTTCTGAAAAAAAGATCCGATCAAAAGTTCCGTACTTTTCGAAATCATGAAAAAAAAAATTTTTTTTTAAATAGTGAAATCTCAGAAATGAATATACCAATCGAAAAAGCTCGACAAATGGAATCTAATAACGATAATGTGTAAATTTTTGGAAAACTCTCGGCTGAGGTGTGGTTGAAAAAGTATTTAAGTGCAGCTACAGTAACCTGGAGGGGCGTAGCCAAAAATCTAATCTCAAATTCGAAATCAGCATAGTCGATAAACCCTGAGTGCAAGAAATGAGCACCTACATATTAAAATTTTAAATCTTCCTTTTTTTCTCTACTTCCTCCTCATTTCGCACACTATTTTCCTAATTTTTCCAAAAGTGTTCTAAAATGAGAATTTGGTTAAAAATAGACATCTGATTCGTAATCAGCGAGGTCGATAAACTCTGTATCATAGTCAGGCAAGAGGGAGGGGTCGGACCCCCCCCCCCCATCGCGCCGCACGGGGTCAAAAATTAGAAACCATCGCGCAAAATGGCCGAAGGCCAAAAAATGAACTAAAGGAGGGACCAAGGTAAAAAAATTTTTTTGACGCGTGAAAAAAGAAAGGAAAAAATCGAGCAATTTAAAGGAAAAATGCGTAATTTTTCATCGCGCACTGGCATTGCGCGATGGTTTTTCTTAATAAAAAAACCATCGCGCAACGAAAATGCGCGATGGTTTTTAGTTTAGTCAAAAACGTACATTTCCGTTTTTTTCAAAAATAGGATATAGTGCCATGCCTCACAAAACCTTTTCGCATCAAATATATCTTACAGCTTTTTCCCCAAAATAATACTTACCTAAATTTTTCTCCACGTCCACCAAAGTTCGGTCGATTTCGCCACGAATTCGACCTTCGTCATCCTTCAGCAATTTCAAATCGGTTCGGAGTTCGTAAAGCAAGTCGCTAAAATCATTTTCTCCCACATCGCCCTTCGAATTTTCCGACGAATTTTGCCTCACAACTTTCGACTTCCATTGCAAGGGTTTCTAGAAAAATAACTTCCCGTTTTATGATGCAATTATTTCAATCCATAGAAAAAGTAACTCTCTTATAGGCATCCACATCATATTTCGGCAAGGGGGGGGGTCCAAAAATTTGGTCTAATTTTCAAACGCTCATATCTCAGCTCACAGACGTCGGGGGACAAAACTGAGTATGTTTTTGGAACGCTCTCGATGAGCTTTTTCTTTTGGGTATAATACTTCTATAAAAATTTTAGAAGAATTTCAAAAAAAAATTTTTATTGAAAAAGTCGAACAAAAAAAAATTTCGCGCGCAAGCGCGAATTTTTTTGGAAAAAGGAAAGAAATTTAACGCATTTCCGAGTACATAAAAATTATGCGCCACATTTAAAAAAATGATGTATAGAACAAACAATCGCGCGAAGCGCGAAAATTTTTTTTTGCTCTTTTACGAGCCTCTCAAAAAATTCAATGAAAAAAACCATCGCGCAAAATGCGCGATGGTTTTTGACTAAACTAAAAACCAATTTCATCGCGCATTTTCGTTGCGCGATGGTTTTTTTATTAAGAAAAACCATCGCGCAATGCCATTGCGCGATGGAAAATTACGCATTTTTCCTTTAATTTGCTCGATTTTTTCCTTTCTTTTTTCACCCGTCAAAAATTTTTTTTTTACCTTGGTCCCCCCTTTGGTCATT
>SAUE01003065.1:103937-135115 GCA_009724625.1 Deladenus siricidicola | reverse complement strand
ATTTTCAAAACTGATTTATGACTCGTCACAGGTAGTTGAACCACAAGGGAGCACCAAGGTATATTTTTTGAAAAAAATGGTATAATTAATCTACATGGCCACCACCCGAAATCGCTCAAAAAAGTTTTATAGGTTTCCAAATGTGCCGAAAAACGATAGAAACGATGAAAAAATCATCGGGAAGATATTTCTGGCTAATTTAATTACTCCAAATTAACGAAATTTTTTTCTTAAAAAATCTTAAAACAGCTTGGAAAGCCACATATAACCCGCCAACAGCTTACGCATACTACAATACTAGCTTAAGGCTCCGCAAACAACGAGACTTGCCTAATCACCTAAGGTTTAGCCTCTTCTTTGACTTATTCTGCCCTCCATCAATTTTCAATCTTTGATGCAATTATTTCATACTTTACAACACTAATTTTCTTATTCACCAGCCATGTTTCATCACATAATTAAACATTAATCAAACATCCTCGACAGCAGAATAAAAAGCTCAGCGCTTACCTTGTACAAATTCAGTGCCTGAACCTCGTTTTGCATTCTTTCCGTGTCACTGTTTTCGTTTTGCAAAATTGCAATTGCAACGACGAAAATTTGGAAAAGTTGGATGGAATGCCACACTTTGCGTGATTCAAACTGACGTTTCTAACTGCCTTTTGCGTGTAGCGTGTGTAGACTACGTTCGCCACCGTAGCTTATACATATGTGCTAGAATACGGTATTACATTTGCATCGTTATTAGAATGAACATTATTAGAATGAACATAACTGTGCATAATAAAATAGAAATAAAACAAAATAATAGCTATAACATATGAAATATTTCGTATTATGTACGTAAAAGTTGGTAACTTTTTCATATGAATGAAAAAAATTTTATCGAAAATTTATTTTTGCAACTTTAATTGAACAAATACAAAAGCATGCGACTAAAGTCCAATTTTGTTCTGCTTGAGCTGTTTGATGGCGTTCTTTTATTTTCCTTATCGGGTACATTAGTCGCCCTCTCCGGTGTTTTGACTCCAGCAATTGGCGCGCTGGGCGGCGTAATCACAGTGTTCGGCAGGTAAAATAGCCGGTGTAGCGTCGCGTCACTTTTTCGCTGCGGCACCGGCTCGACCTTTTCGATGCGAAATTGTGTCTTTGCGCGTTGCTCCTTTTCGACGTATTCGCGCATGACGATCAGCTTCGCGCCAGTTTTCTCGTCCTCCTCGACCAGTAACGCGCTCGTCTCGTCGTCTTTCGGCTTCGGCGTAATGGTGTTTCTGTCACCATCTTTCGTCCGATTCTCATCCGTTTTCGGAGTGTGCTCTTCACCATCAGCATTCCATCCAACTTCATCATCCGATGAGGGTGTTGAGGGTATTGAGGGTGTGGATGTCGATGGCGAGGACGACGACGTCGATGAACTCGAAGACTCACTTTCGACTTCGTTAACCTTTTTGTCATTTCTTTTTTCAGTTTGAGGTTTTTCTCTTTCATCGCCTTTTTGTTTATTTTCCACAGCACTAACAGTTTTGTTCACGCCTTCTTCTTTCTTCGCTGTTTTCGAACTTTTTCCGCCCCGAATGCCTTGCCACAGCTGTTTAATCTTTTTGGAGACTTGTGTTTCTTTTTTCCCTCCACCACCCTCTTGATCCTCTCGTTTCTCTTGCGGCTTAGTCTCAGTGTGCGCGTCGATTATTGTATTCTTGGACGACGCCAAATCATTTGTAAACCGCGCAATCTCGTCCGCTGATTCCTTCATTGGCTTGCCCATTACGGCTAACATGGAATACGACGACCCGCCGCTCCACGACGAGCAGGAAGAGTGCCAAAAGTGTCTGACCATATCGGGCGGAATCTCCCTTTCCTCGCCATCCATTCTTGCGCCTTTCTCAACAAAATCACCAAATTTTTGTGCTTTTTCCGCTCTGCCTCCCACAGCCTTTCTTGACGTGGACGCAGGCGTAGTTGGCTGCTCCACCAAAGCTGTTACAGCTTCGACACGTTCATTAGTCGAATTTTTACATATTTCATTCAAATACAAATCCCTCAACACAAACGAGGGCGAAAGCGCGGAATTCGACGCGGAACTCGTCGAAAGTGGCGTTAGCGCCAGCGAAATTGACGCGGAAGCGGACCTGCTCGAGCGCATGCTATTCGCAGAGGTTTCGAAATTGCTTGACAAATCACCGAAATTTTCGTGCCGGAATTCACGCGTCGAATATTTCAAAAACCTATTCGCTTCGCAGTGGTCGTCGCTGCGCGAGGAATTGCCGCCGCGCTCAATGCGCAAGCGGTAAATGTTGTTGGTGCGCGTCGAGCTCATTCCCGACACCGTCATGAGCGAGAATCTGTAAAATACATATATTTTTTAATTAAAAAATTTAATTTTAATTTTAAATCCTTTGCAAAATGACTAAATCTACAAATATTTACTATAGAAGATGCGCTGCCTCTTACGGGGGCAATGTCTGGGGGCTGAGTGTAATTCAGACTATAAGATACGCTGCCCCCTACACCTTGCACCCCACGCAGACTACACCCGGCACTCCCTAGCTGACTACATAGAGGACTATGTAGAGGAAAGAGTCACAGCTTCCAAGGATTGTTTCATCCATCCCCTCTCTCTCGCACCGTAGTAATCTATTAAGCACATCACTCGAGCCCTCGAATTCCCCTCGCTAGCCTCACTTATACATTCCACAATCGGATGATATTGCCACCACGGCAACACACCAAAAAACCTTCAAAAAATCATTAAAAAAATTTTTGGTGGTCCAAAACCCATAAGAACCGAAATTGTTTTTGAAAATTGCGTTTTTGGGTGTTTTTAAGTCCGTTAACTCTCTAAAATGTATTTTAAACATTTCTAAATTTAATAAATACACACATGCATACATATATGTGTATGCATAATACATAGTGAATGTGTATGTGTACAAAAATGACTCAAAAACACATATTAACGCCAAAATGAAATAAAAAAAGGAAATAATTTCTGTAAAATTTGCCGCTTCATCGCATTTTTGCCGTATTTTTTGCAGATTTTTGTTGCTTTTTAGTCATTTTTAAATGCATTTTGAAAATATTCCACACATTTTTTGTGGACATTGGTCGTACACACATCCATACACATGGAATGTATTACGCACACACACACATGGGATGTGTGAAGCATTAAATTGACCGATAATTTTTTCAAATGCAAAAAATTCTGCCCCCCTCGAAAATGGCTTTAAAAAGGATTTTGTTTTAGAATTTTGTTGGAAGTTGGAGAAATAAAATGTAAACTGAGCAAAAATTATAAGAAATTATCAGATTTGTTCGAAACTATTGAGACGAGTTTGGAGCTTCACCCTCCACCAGCGCAGAACCCGAAGGGATTGCTGTAACCGGCTATACATATACAAAAGATTTCAGATTCTAAAAACCATAAAACATGCTGAAAAGTCTTGAATTGTGAGCTGGCGGTCTCGCAGTGAAACCCACCCCCCAATCAGGTATCAATACTTTTGTATATCAATCTATTATATATTTTTTAGTGTAAAAGCGGTCGTTATTTTCATATTTTTATTTGTTATGATTTAATAAAAATATTTAAACAACTAAAAATTTAACAAAACATTTAAAAATTGGCAAAAACAAATTTTTCGGCTGAAAATATTCGAAAATCGAGTGAGAAATGATAAAAAATAATAATAAATAGTTTCGCGCAATTGATAATTACATGATAATGAATGATACATAACAATGGTATTCGCTGATTTCGTGATAATTTGTGGTAGAAGTGTGAATATGTTTTTCTAGGCAAATGAGTAAAAACGAAAAAGTTTTTCTAAGGCAAAATTGGCCCCATCCCACAGCCATGAGAGAGGGGGAGGGGGGTATGGGAAGAGAGGGAGGGAGTGAAGGGGGGGGGGGGTAGAGGGGAGCGGGCGGTTGGGTGAGGCTCGAAGTAAGAAAAGATTTTTTCCGGGCGAGGGGGGGGGGCTCTTCCCTTTTTTACACCAGCAGACCTCCAATATCGGGGCCCTCGCCATCGTCGTGGCTGAGTGAAGTTGAGCAACAAAAAATGAGGCGAGAAGTTAAAGGCAAAAAAGGTGTGACGATCCATAACAAAATGTGGGCTTTCACTCGGAATCGGATAGTGAAACACATTCGGCGCTAATTTTGCCCTCGAAGACGGGCAAAATCACGGGATCGTCGTTGACCATGAGCAGTTGATAGGGCGCCGAGCCGTCCTCACACGCGGCCCGGAAGAAAAATCTGAACAAATTAATTTCAGTAATGTATTAACTGCAATAATGTATGTTTGTCTGTCTCTATGTCTGTATATGTCTGTCTATGTCTGTCTATGTCTGTCTGGCAGTGTTTGCCTGTATTTTTCTGTCTGTTCGTCTGTCCCTATTCGTCCGTAATACTCCATATGTCTGCATGTTTATTTGTCTGTCTGTCTGTCTAATTAGTCCCTCTGTGTGTCTGTTTCTCTGTCTGTTTCTCTGTGTTCCTGTCTGTTTGTATGTATGATTATATCTGTGTGTCCGTTGTTTTGTATGTCGATTTGTTTCTGTCTGTATCTATTTGTGTTTATATCTATCTCTTTCTGTCTGTTTCTCTGTGTTCCTGTCTGTTTGTATGTATGATTGTCCCACTGTGTTTCTGTCTATCCATTTGTATATATTTGTCTTTTGTTTGTTTCTAAATTTTAAAACGTGTAAGCGCGACACTTACCGTTTCTTTTCGCGCGTCGGAATCGACAAATATCTCCGAAACTCCTTAAAGGTCAGTCCTTGCTTCATCGGCACATGCGCGACGACGGGCACGGACGCGCTCGACGCGCCGCCGTCGGCGTCGGCGCCGCGTTTCGGCCGACTTTTGTAGCTGATCGTAATCTTTTGTGACGTCTCGCCGGGCGGCACTACGGTAGTACCGCCGGCGGAGCGCCGATCGCCGCCGCCGCCGGCCGCACTTTCGGACGTTTGAAAGTGCGCACCGCCGGCGCCGCCGCCCACCGCGCTCATCGACGACAATTCGCGCGCCTTTTTGAAAATCGCTTTCTTGAAGCGACTGCTCTGGCTGCTGTTGGTGCCGCCGACGCCGCCGCCTGCGCCGTGCGCGGCGTTGCCGCCGCCACCGCCGCCGCCGCCTGCGCCGTGCGCGGCGTTGCCGCCGCCACCGCCGCCGCCGCTGGTGGTGTTGTTGAGGAGGGCGGACGTGTCGGAAATATAAGTCATTGAGCCAATGCCTGACGTGTCACCGTCGTTATCACAGTAGCTAAAATATTACATAAAAATACAATAAATCACTATGAAATGCAAATCTTGGATTACAGTACGCTATTACATACATATTATTGTATTTTTTTGTATTTTAGTAGCTTCTTCGCGCAAACGTATTAAACCAATCTAATGTGTATCAATGTATCAAGGGTGACAAAATTTTCGATTTTCGAAAATTCAAAATTTTATAATATTTTTTTATTTAATTCAAAGTCATCGGTTAATAATTTTTTGAAGAAAAACAGCCAAAATTCACTCAAAAATGCGCCATTTTTATGAAATCAATTTAGTCGAAATCAGAAAAAAATTTTTTTAAGTTTTTTGAAAATTTGGCCAAAATTTCGATTTTCGACAAATTTCTTCTTTCCAATTGATGAAATTTTCAATTTTCGGAATCACAAATTTATTTTTGTCTTTCCCCTATTTTGTCATTCCCCTACCTTTCTATACATATACATTCTATATATATGTATGTATGTAAACTCACATCTCATTACACTGCAGCGCGGTTTTGCCGGGCGGCGGCGCAAAGCCCTTTCGCTGCTGCTGCTGTCGGCGCTGTAGCGTCGGCTGCGGAAAATTGCCGCCGCCGCCGCTGATGTTGTGCTGCTGCTGTTGTTGTGGGGCGACGGTGAAGGCGGTAGGCGCAGATGTTTGCGAATACGCCTGACAAGACTGGCTCATGACGTTGGGCAGCAGCTGCGACAGCTGCTGTTGTTGGTGGTGATGGAGTGGCGGCTGTGCCAGTGTCAGGTTATCAGGTGAGCAGGATCCTTAAAAGCGCAAAATAGTAAATAAATTTAAAAATTAAAAAAAAACTTACTAAAATGCTGCTTCTGCGTGTTCACATTTCCCATCATCGGCATTGGCTGTAGCAGCGGCGCTCCTCCACGCTGCTGCTGCTGTTGCGTCATTTGGAATTGATAGCTGTGCGGGTTGACGTAGGACTGTGTCATCCACAGCTGTTGTTGTTGTTGTTGTTGTTGCTGCAGCAGCTGTTGTTGGCTGCTAGGCGCAGCGGCCGCCGGCATCGCCGAAACATCTGCGCCGGCGGTGCGAAAATTCTGCGCCGCAGGCGGATGCTCAAAATGATTGCAGAACGCAAATTGCAAAAGATTTTGCGGGTTTTGCGCGTACGATTCGTCGCGTTCCGGCGAACAAGACTCTAAAGTAATGCGATTCAGAGAATATTGGAGAATTCACGCCCCTTCGCCTTAAATGGGAACTTGATGCAGCTTGATGCAGCGGGACAACTTGACGATAAAAACGATCTGTTGACCGTATTTCAAATTGTATAGAAAATTGAAAAAATCCACTCAGCTCAGAAATGAATTCCGAATCGAATGGCTTAAACGCCATTTTTGTAGAATTTTAGAAAAAAATTTTCGTAAAAAACTTTTCAAAATTGAAATTTTCAAAATTAAAAGAAATTTTTAAATAAAATTTTTTTTTGCAAAAAGCTACAAAAATGGCGCTTAAGCCATTCAATTCGGAATTCAATTCCAAATCAAACAGTATTTTTAAATTTTCTATACGACTTGAAATACGGTCCACAGGTCGCTTGGCGTCAAGTTGTCCCGCCGCGCGTACTTAAATGTCCGCAGAACTCACTTTGTGAACGCCTGCGCGCCTTTCGCGACATGGTAATTGTCTGCTGCTGCTGCTGTGGCTGCTGTTGTCGTGCGGCTGCTGCTGCTGCCAACTTTGCGCCAGCCAATTCGTCGGCCATTTGCAGCAGCTGTGGCGGCGGCTGTGGCGGCGCCGCTATGGAGACGGTGGGCGGCGTCTGCTGCTGGGAGTTGAGCGTCGAGGTGTCCTGCGCGCCGGGCGCCGCGATCATTCGCCCGCAGTAGTAGGCCTCGACGTCGTCGTCGACGAGCGCGTCCTCGTACGCGTTCCGCGCCGCCGCCGCCCCCTCCAAATCGTCGTCGTCGTCCTCGGCTGCTTTTCGCGAAGCGGACGCTTCGTCGTTCAGCGACATCTGAACGCAATTGTTCATAATAACAGCGTTCAGAATTTGCAAGGATTTGCATAACAGGCTACAGATAAGTAAGTAATTTGGGGTGGGGGGGGGCGCAATTCCGAATTCCATTTCTAGCCTCGGAATTCAGAATTCCGAAATTTTTCGCCATTCCAAGTTCGCAGTAAGCCCAAAGCATAAAATGAAAAAGTAAAAAATTTTCGTCAAAAAGTGGGGTAAACATGGTGATGAGAGCGCTCTCTCATTTTTCTGCCATCGGCTGAAACCCATTTGGCATTGGCATTTGCAGATTGCGCAGAGCTCTATGTGTACAAAAAAAATTAGCCCCTCTTATCAAAAAATATGCACGGTTCAACCGAAGCCCCCCCCCCCCNTAGGCCGCCGTCTGGATATGTGTCAATTAGTTTATGCCAGCCCCCCCCCTGTTTAATTTGTGCCAATTTGTCAATTCGCCTCGAACTTCTTCTTCAATGAAACATTCCCAATCAAATCTAATTTTGTATTATTTTGCATGCCTTTTATTAGTAAAAATTTCTGAAATTTGCCACCTTATTCCGTTATGTAAGCAAAAGCGACAGAACATAAAAAAATTTTTACTTCCGCCTAACCCTGCAAATTGACACAAATTGGCGCAAATTGACAGAAAATTGGCGGGCGCAAATTGACACAAATTGGCATGAGTTAGAAAACTGTTCGTCACAGACCTCGTTCAGCGACCTTTTCGCCCTCTCCATCTCCTCTTTCGTGAAAGCCGCGGCGATTTTCTCCAACTTTTCGGTGAGAATGGCGGCGAAAGCGTTCCTATCTTCTACAGTATGATGACTGTATGCTTGCGGAATGACGGTGGCGTTGGCGGCGGGCGGATGCGTCGGTACGTCCGACCTCTGTAATATTGTTTATGCGGCCACTTTTGTCACATTTTTTTGCCACTTTTGTCACTTTTAGGCAATTTTCATCTTGAAAATTTTTAAAATTTTTCATGAATTTCCATTCACGTTATTTTCAAGGGGGGGGGGTGAAAATTTCATTTCCAATTGTACCCCAAAATACCTAAAAATTGAAAAAGAAAAACAAATGTTTCAAAAAATTGCGAAAAATTTCTATAATTTTTGTGGCGAATTTGCATTACTTTGCTGTAAACTTTTTTTTGGAAAATGGAAAATTTGGCTCTCTATATCACTCAATATTCGCGTCCCATATGTTAACATTTTTTATTACAGATTAGACAAATTTTGATTTTATATTGAAAATTTATTTTTTTATTTTTTCCGAATTTATGAAAAAATGTTTGGCTGTGAATATTTTCAGGGGAAACGAACATTTCGCAAATATTTTCATATGCTACGGAGCGGAAAATTTTAGCCCCAAAGCACATTCCCTTTCAAGAAATCTTTTGCAGTAGGCGATAAATACCTGAAAGGGATTGTGAACGGCGGGGTTGACGCGTCGCTGCTCTTCGCGCAGCGCTCGCTGCAGACTGCGCTGGAACTGCTGCTGGTTGTGCTGTTGTTGTGGCTGCTGCGGCTGTCGGTTCTGCGGTGGATATCGGTGCTGCTGCTGCGGTTGGTGGTGGTGGTAGGGATTTTGCTGTGCAGCAGCAGCAGCTGCTGCGCCGTGCTCGTAGCTGCTGTGGTGGCTGTGGTTGGCGTCGCTGGAGAATGAGGAGGAGACAGCCGAGTCGTTCTTCGACGTCGTCGCCTGACCGCCCACGTAGGGGTAGCGGCTAACGGGGCGGTTGGAGCCGCCGCCCGCCGCGTTGAACATCTTCTCCATTTGACTGAAATGGACGCGATTGAGCGTTTGATAAGAGCGCGGAAAATTCTTTTTAATGACAAAAAAAAAGCAAAAAAATCTATCCGGTTTGATTAACGCGCCGAAATCAACTACAAATAATAAAAAACTCGCGTCTGGCCAAGCGTTGATTCGCGCTCCCTCTGCGAGCGGTACAAACTGTTCGCGGTTAATTTCGGCGCGAATATTTGATTAGTGCACTGAGGCTGGAGTGGCTGATGCGACAGCGATTGATCCGACTTCTTTGAGCGTCGCGCGCTCGTCACCACGCCAGTGCCGATGCCGCTGTCGGAGGCGCCGACGGACGCGTTCGTCGGCGTCAGAGCCGAGCGCTGGTTCGCGGGCGGTAGCAGCACGTCAAAATGTGGTGGTGGGCAATGTGGCGAAGCGCGAACGTTCGCTTTCGCTTCTAAATTTCGAGAAAAATTTTTCAATTTATTTACAATTTTCAATTTATTTTTTATTATACATCAACAAATTTTCCACCTTTTGACGCGTCTGCCGCGTCGAGTGACGCGTTGTAGAAGTCGATGAACTCGCCCGACTTGCAGAACAATTGGTGCTGACCTCGCAGAAACTCGTAGAGGTCCGGCTCGCAGGGCGCAAACAAGTTCGCGTCGGGCAAAAACGCGCCGCCGCCGTCGGGCGCGTCGTGCTTTGGAAAGCCGGCGACACGCCCGCCCACCTTTTCGCGCGCCTCCGCCTTGATGAAATTGCAGAGGCCGGCATGTGGGCGCAAAAATTTGTTGAAAATCGACGCGGCTAGCTGCGGCGCGCGCGCGTAGTCGCGCGCGGCGACGCGCTCGCGATAGGCGAGCAGCGCGAAGTGGAGGCGCAGCGGCTGCTCGCTGGAGTCGTCGTCGGCGCCCATCCACTTTTTGAATGCCTAAAAACCGGGGTTTTTGGTTGATTTTAGCGCGAGTTTTTTCTTTAGTTTTATCGATCCAAAATCAATTTCGTCTCCGCTCACGTTCAGAAAGCCTAGAAGCGAGAAACCGCTCCACCCATAATTTAATTTTATTTGAAAAATTAAAAAAAATGTGCGTGTACCTGTAGCGCGTCATAATCGTTGAGCACGTTCTCCAAACGCTCCGCCCAATTGCGCTGCGCGCTCGGCCCCGGCTGTGACTGCAGCTGCTGCAGCTGTTGTGTTAGGGCGAAGCAGCTGCTGCTCTGAGGCTGTGGCTGTTGTTGTCTTTCCCTCTTCGTTTTCGCGTCATTTTGTTGTGGAAAATCGCGCATTTAACAAAATAAAAATTGAAACAAAGGCGCTACCCGGCCAAATAACAAATAAAATTAATCCTGAAAATGTACAGATTTCTATTATGGATGCAATACGTCTTATGAATATGATGGCTGAGGTATTTTGCGATCTTGGTAACTACTTACAATAGTTTGCGTGCTACTTACAATAACCCACTACAATAATAACGGCTACAGTAAGCAGTACTACAGTAAGAACTACTACATTAAAACAACTACTACATCACTGACCACTACAGTAACAACTACTAATACAATAGCTACGGTAATGGACCGTAATGGTTGATTAAATTAAATTCTATAAACATAAAATTCCAAAAACATTGGATAAAATTCAAGAAATATTCAAATTCCGCAATCATTCATTACCGTGATCACAGTTTAATCTAATGCTACCATAATTACCGTACACAGAAATGTATGTATTGTAAACGGAATGTGCATATAGCCGTTAGGAATAAAATATCTTCGCAATTGAACTGAAATGATAAAATTGAAAGCCAGGATGAGGGATGAGAATGATAGGAGTTGAGAAAACATTTTTCCAAAGCGATTTCACACGTCCCAAAATTTGCTTTTGGCTGCGATATGGCATTCTTATAGGCGAATATGCTATGATTATCGTGAATATTATCGGATCTACGTCAATGNCCCCCCCCGAGAGTCCCACCCCCCCCATTCCCCCGCACCCGCCAATGGGGAAAAAGGACCGGCCACCGAACAACGCAACCAAACAACAGCCGCCATCAGCGCCGCCAAATAATGGCGGGGTTTAGACGACTTTGCGCTAGGCACACACACACACACACACACACAACGCAAAATAATGTGAGAAATTGTGAGGAATTTGAAATAAAGAAAAGTTTGAAAAAGTTTTAATTTGATTTTAACAGAAGAAAGGAAGGAAGAATGAAGAGAGAGAGAGAGAGAGACTGGCGATAACAGTGAAAAAAGTTTTTGGGAAAACGTTAGAGAAACCGGATGAGAAAAAGATGCGCATTGCGTGCAGAAACGAGATGCAGCAGACGAGCAAAGGAATAGTCATCTCGAGACCTTTGAAAAATATTTTTGAAATTTTCGTTAATTTTTGGCGTTCCGTGTTCAATTTGGATTAAAAATTTTAAAAATTAAAAAGCTTTTTTTTTTGAAAATGTTGCATACCTCGCGTAGACTGCCTAACTAGATGTGCCTAATTACGAGAAATTATTTTCGTAATTCATAATTACGAGGCTAAAAACCTCGTAATTAAAGACAAATATTATGTAATTTTAATAATTCCAAATTAAAATGAATGTATGTACATATTCAATAAAAAAATTTTAATTGAAAAATGCAATGAACTTCGTATTCCTTTAAAATAAATAATTATTTTTTGTAAAATATGAAAATTTTCGAGATTTCGAGAAAAAATTGTGTTTGATTTAAAATCATTGCAAAATGAAATGCTCTCCAAAATGCAAGAATTCTCAACCAAAACTAGAATGATAACAATAATAATAATATATCTCTGATCTCAATGATCTCTTTAAATTTTTTACTGATCGAAAATATTATTTGAAGATTATGATTGAAAGCGTTATGGTTATAGCGAGAGCAAGAGAGAGAGAAAGAGACAGACAGACAGAAAGAGAGAGAGAGAAAAAGAGAGAGAAAAAGAGGGATTTAAGAAAAAATCGGAAAGCCAAAAGCCAAAAAAACGTTGAAACCAAATCAAAGTAATGTGTATGTATGTATGTATGTATGTATGTATGTAGTGTACTGTACCTGTGTCTGGCAGGCGTACACTTCGCATCAGAATGATACAATAAAATTATCAAAAAATGTTTTTGTATTACATATACACATACATATGTATATGTATGTATAATATTTTGTGTATAACATATACATATAATACAGTATATGCAAATAATCAAACATATGCACAGTACATATACTCACATTTTTGTACACACGCCAAATGTGCATGCGCACAGTAAGATGACGACAGCTACTGTAAATATAAATGTGTTTAAAAACTTTTTATCTTAATTTTTTATACAATTGAAATATTGTAAAAAAAGTTACAGTACATAGGGTGCAGTACCCTATCTACTGTGGTATTGTGCCACAACTACTTTACATTATAGTATATAGTTGGGGTACAGTACCCGGAGTAACTTTGAACTCTCCGATCCACGAGAGATTCAAATTCAAGATGATGAGAGTTCAAAGTTCTCCTATATATATATATATATATATATATATATATATATATATATANTAGGTAGGGAGGTGTGGGGGTTTCCGAATTTTAAAATCCTGCTGAATCGACAATGAGCGGGTTCTGGAGCGCAAAAATTGCGATGATTTTGTCAAAAAAAGGAAAAAGGCAAGTTTCAAGAAATAAAGAACAAACGGAAAATCTCGAGGCGGCTTTTTTCAACTTTTTTTGTTCACTCAAATCTCTCAATTCTGCTCAGGTCGCTCGCTAAAGACGAAAAGAAAGCCGAAAACATGCAGAAAACCTTGTTATATGTTTCTGTTTTGAGGCGTAAATTGGCAGGTATTCTCGCAGTCAATTGTTGCAAATTCTCTTCTTCACCCGCTCCAATAATGAAAGGTGGTGGAAGGGGGGGAGGTAAAATCACAATTTATATTCTAATTTTATAAAAAAAATTCTAAAATTTATTCGAATACGTAATTAGCTTGTCCATTTCTTTGTCAATGTTTGTGTATTTTTGCACATTGCGTACTCACAACTTACTATTCAATAACAATTAAAGGCGTAGCCAGCGGCTAAATGACTTGTCGTATGCAAAATGTAAATAAAATTTTGCATGGGTTTGCATTGAAAAAAAACATTTGCATATTCCTCAGATTTCCCACTGTACAGCTTGCTTTAAGTTGTTTTAGGTAAATCATAAAAAAATGTCAAGAAAAAAAGTCAATCACCAAACGTCACACAAACACACAGTCGAACAAAAAAAATGTGTCGAAGTTTAGCGAGGGAAACATACTTCTTCATAATTAATATTTTGCAAATAAATGCTGTTGTTAAACCAGAAATTCAATTCAAAAAAGCGCCTGCGACAGAAGAGACACACACACATATATGTGCACATACACATACATACACACAGACAACACATACACAGACAACACGGCTCAACAAGACGCACAAATCGAGGCAAAGTTCGACGAGAAAGAAAAAAAAATACGAAAAAGAATGATTCTTTCTGGCTGAAAATTTGAACAAAAAAAGTTGGATAAAAATCAATGCAAAAGTGTTGTTTATTTGTTGTTGTCATTTTTTGTTGATCTGAAACGGAGAAAAAAGCGGAAAACAACAACGAGAATGGTTCCTAAAATTTAGGGATCACGATCTGATTTGATGAATGATGATGATGTTGGTTTGTCCAAAGCCAAAAAAGAAATGGCCAAGAGCGATTATAGAACAGCCGCTAGCGAAAGTTGAACCTACACCCTACTGATCCAAAACGAACCGTTAACCAATTGCGCCATTCAGCAAATGTCCGTTATTCAACATTTTCCTCAGCTGAAGTTCTAGACGTATGTGGCGGTTGTTATACTAAAATTATAGTGACAAAAATAGTACAATCAAATCTTTTTTTATTCAGTTCAGTCATTTCAGTTCTTCTTCATTTCAATTTCAGTCACTTCATATTCATTCATTTCAGTTCAGTTACCGCCGGAAGGGCGGCCATTCAAACTAGTACTAAAAAATCTTAAAATTTTCTGAAAGTGGGACATGCCCCCCTCCCCTCAATACGATATTAATGGCCCTAAATACTCCCCTAAAAACTTCTTAGCGCAAATTACAGTTCAAACTCGGCGCTGAATAAGCGGCAAGAAATGGGAAAATCCCGAAAATATACCAATTTATTTTTTACGAAAACAAGAATTGAATAAAAAAAAGTACAAACAAAAACAAATAAATGAAATTTGTTAAAAACAAATCAGCGAAAAAATCGGCGGGAAAAAAAGAGAATTCGGCCAAATCGGGTCAAAAAAATTATCGAAGAAAACTCACAAACAAATTGAAAAAAATCACACACACAACGACACAAATTATCATTATCATTTCGCATTTCCATTATCAATCAAATCGCCTTTGAGCAAAAAATATCATTCTTGAAAGAGGAATAAATTGAAAAATGAAAGAAAAAAGCCGCCGAATTTTTTCTCTCACTTTTTTCGGTTTTTACCGCCACGAAAAAAAGTAAAATTGATTTTGATTGTCCTTTCTTTTCTTTGTGCTTTCCCTTCCCTTTATGTGCCCATGCTTCGCTTTTTGCTTTGCTTTCTTTTCGGTTGCCCGTCCTTTTTGATCTCGCCTTTTTATACGCTTTTTGCAAATTTCCATTAATTTTTATTGGCGTGGTCGGATTTATTTACGATTTTTTAGCCTAAACCCTCAAAAAACAAAACATTTTTGAAGAAAAAATTTTTTGCATACTTTTTTTATCATACGTTTACTGTGACCGTTTTTCTTTTCTCGCTTTCCCTCTCTCTCTCTCTCTCACCCTCTATCATTGTCTGGTTTTTATTTGTTTCAGATAAAGAGAATGAAAGAGGAAGACAGAGACAGAGTGAGTGAGAGAGATAGAGAGAAAAACAGCAAAGAGAGAGAGATAGAGAGCTGGAGAGAAAAACAACAAAGAGAGAGAGAGAATGAAAGAGTTGTATCGACGAAGAGGCAGGAAAGTAAGTGATAGGTAAAGTGATTATGACAAGAAAGAAAAATACAAAATAGTATGTTTTTACTCATTTTCGATTTATTTTTCTTGCCTTTTTTTGATGCTCCAAAATTAGCGAACGCAAAATATTTCGTATGTATAAGAAATCAAAATATTTTTGTAAAAATTTCAAAACAACAAACATAATCAAAAAAGACACTTCAAACCTCTTTTTACGACAAACAAACACAATTCGAAAGCGGCAAAAATAAAAATAAATTTCGAAATTCAAATAGAAAAGCGATGAAAAACGATTGTAAAAAGTTGGAATTTTTCAAAACAAAAATTATGGAAAAAGTCAGAAAAACGGCAAAAATATTCATAAAAAAATTTATCGAAATTTTTTTATTTTGTGAACTTTCAAAATTTAGTAACATAATTCAAAAATTGTGAATTTCGAAGAGATTTGTGCGCGAATCCCTCGGACCGACAATTACACTGTGTGACAATCAGTGTTTTGACTTGACTCCAAAATAGCTCACTGACTCCGGAGTCAGCTCCGGGGTGGAGCCCATATGTGACTCCTGATCTCCGGAGCTGAGGAGTCATTTTCGGAGTCATATAGAATATGACTCCGGAGGTACATATTCCAAATGACTCCGTGGTCGAAGAGTAATAAAAAAATTTGGAGTCACATAAGGTTGATAAAATTTTTCTACGACTCCACTTTTTACTTATTTGAATCCAGCCTGGAGGAGTCAGAAAATCAAATGCTCCGGAGTCACTTACTTAAATGACTCCTCACGTAACGGAGTCACGTATTTTATTCGACGGCTTTTTCAAACTTGAAAACTTTACAATGAAAAGGTAAGTAATGAAAAGGTAAGTAAATTATGGTATTTTAAAGGTTGTTTAAATTTTTTTTGATTTCGGAGCTGGCTCCGGAGTCACATAAAATACGTGACTCCGATACGTGAGGAGTCATTTCCGGAGCTTTTGGAGTCATCTAAGAGGAGTCATACAAAATGATTCCGGAGCCGCGGAGTCAAATGTTGCCGCACTTCCGGAGTCGCGGAGTCACATAATAAGAGCTGACTCCCAAAATCGACGGAGTCGCGAGTCATTTAAAAAGTCACATCTATATGACTCCGGAGCCAAAGGAGTCATCTAGCTATATACTTGAATCCGGAGCTTGACTCCGGCCGGAGTCAAGTCGGAGTCAAGTCAAAGCACTGGTGACAATAACGAAAGAAATAATTTGTAAAAAAATAATAATTTAGCTCGTGTACAGCAGGGTTGGGCGGAAGTAAAAATTTTTAATTCGTAATTCGGAATTCCGAGGCCAAAAATGTCGGAAGTAATCAAAAAAATTTCAAAATTTTTTCTAATTTCTGTCATGTTTGCTTTCATAATTGGGCAATTACAAATATATATTTTTTACATTGAAAATAACAAATTTCTACAATAACTAGCATTTGTGATAAAATAACTTAAATCCGAGAAAATTAACCACCCAAAAAAATTATGAAAAAAAAATTATTAGATAGAAATTTATATTAAATGGTAATTCATTTAAAAAATTTAAAAGTTGTTTTTTACTAGTCCAAAAACTTCCGAATTTCGCATTTCGGAATTCCGCCCAACCCTGGTATACAGCATGTATATGTACGTATATGTACGTAGGTTTTGCAAAACAATAATGAAGAACGCAGGCATGCAGGCAGTTAGACAGCAAAACAAAGAAAATAATAATAATAAAATGATAAGCCAGCTGTACATAAATCTTTTCCTACGCATTTTGACAATAAATATGCATATGTACCAATAAACATACACACACATATATACATATATGGTCAAATAATAAATACATTTTTAATGGGTAACTATAAAAAGCACTTTAAAGTAAAGAATTTTTAGCACAAACCACGTCAATATGCCTGCCTACTGTGAACACCGTACGATATGTTTACAATTTGATTCTAAATGTTCCAATAAATGCTCAACACAACAGCTTTGCTAACCACAATTAATTTTGTTTAGTTTCAACTTCAAGCTGATACGATAATAAAAAATAATCTATTATAGCGCCAAAATGGGTAAAAGTTCAGGGTAAATAATTGAAAAAACGTTGTGGTTGGCTTGCTCGAAAACTGTGGGCTAAACGAAATTGAGACGAAATCAGAAAATTAAATGACAGCGAAAGTCGTGGGAAAATTTTTGAAGAAAGAAAGAAGGAGAGAAACGAAGAAAGAAACCAAGACAGAAAGAAAAGAGAACGAATGAAGGAAAAATGTGAGATTTTGCTATCATTTTAAGGAAGATATGTCTTTTTTGGAAAAAAATAACGGCCCAATTTTGAAGGAAAATGAAATGCGAAGAAGATTGAAAAGAAAGCGACGTTTGAAATTGCCTTTCATCCCTCTTCATTTTCGGGCCTTTTTTATGTGTGTGTGTGTATGTGTGTGTATGTATGTGCGTATATGTGTATGTGCATTTTGCACAGCAAAAGAAAGAAAGGAAAGCATTGGCGAAAAAAGACGTAAAAAAAGAATGAGAAAAGTACAGAAAGAGGAAAGCATGACCTAAAAAGAGAAGACAAGAAAGAACGAAAAAAAAGAAAGCATTGAAAATAAAGAAACGAGAAGAAAAGTGAGGAAAGCACAGCGAAAGAAGGAAAGAAAATCAAAAGAAATGAAAGCGTTTATGTGGGAAATGAGTGGCTTTTCCTTTTTGAAGTTTGCCGCCCTTTTCGTTCTATTTGTCTCTCTCTCTAACCAGAAAGAAGAGGAAGTATTTTCGATGGGAGAGAAAAGAAAAAAACTGAAACGTTGGATGGGAGAGGGGATTAAACAGAGAAACTGGCAGCATTCAAATGTGTATGCTAACTGATAAAAGAATGTGTATGCAGATACATATAGATAATACATATGTACTCACATATTAGACATATGTGTAGCAATCCCAAACGAAAAATGTTCGCGTCAAAGTCGAATGAAACTTTTTTAATTTTTTTTCGAATTTTAAATGTTTATCGCTTTTATTGTTGTAAATCCTGAAGTAATCGGTTGAATTTGGAGAGTCACGACGATTGAGGGATGAATACTTGTCGAAATAGATCAAAAATCGAATTAAATAAATAGCAATTTCGCAAATTGAAGAAGAAACGGTAGTGAAAACAAATAAATTTGAAAATATTTCAATTTATGAACATTCGTAATTATTGTCAAACGTGAAAAAAAGTAAAAAATTTTTTCATCGTTAACGGGAAAGCACTCTCTTCTTTCTTGCTTACTTTTTTGGGCTTTTCTTTTGCATTTTGCGTTGTCTTTCTTTTACATCCTTCTTTCTCATCGTGTTTGCATTTGCGTTTCGGTGGCCCTTTCAAGTTGCCGCCACTTTTATCATTATCATTTTTCATTGTTGTTGTTATCAGCGCCATTATCATTTTCATCTCCACGTATTAATTATATCATAATCAATCGTAAATGAGCACGGCGAAATTCTGAGCGAAAATTGGGAATCACGCGAGACAAACGCCTTTTTCATCCATTAACTTCAACGGTTAAAATGTATAATATTAAAAAAATCAAAAAGCATTTTCAAAACAAAACATTTTCAGAATCCATTTTTTGCGATTTAACGCTAGGCCTATAAGCTCCAAGCCACAAAATCTATAGCCCCATCTCGACTATAGAATTGCACCAGCGGATTTAAAACCGGAAAAGAAATATTATATTATTTCCGTTACATTTTCGAAATCCATTATTTTCAAGCGTTTATTGATTTTTGAACTAATTGGCGAGATGGTTGGCTAGGGGGTATAATACATGACAAATCTCTTTACTCACTTCTAAATGCGACTATTCGAATAATATAATAAAACTTTAATAATTCAATCGCAAATTTTTTCACAAAAACAAAAATTTTCAGTTTAAAAAACTTTATTCGCCATTTCGGGCAAAAATATAAAAAAATATTGACCGTATGAGAAAAATTTATATAAAAATAATAATTGAGCAAATTTATTGAAAAATAGTCAAAATTTCTCGTTCATACTTATTAAAAATTGAAAATTCAATTCTTTTGATTTGTACTATCCTATTTTTGAAAAATCGAAAAAACAAATTCATAATTTTCCGCTGAGCTCGAATATACATAATTCGGAGGCTACCGTGTCTATAAAACTTATTTAGCGTTAGCTAAAGTTATTTTCACTTTCCCGCGCTTTTTTTTGATACGTTAACGTATAGCCGGAAAAATATTGCTAATGTTTGCAAAAATAAACAAATATCGAAGCGCTGTCTGTGATTGAAAAAAAGGCGCGAGAAAGCAGAAACGATGTATACTCCAAAACAAAGCTAACAGTAATTTAGCTGATAGTAAAATTAACTTGTGAAACTTGGAAATATGTAGTACTTGTTTTCTATGTAGGAAATATGTAGTACTAGTACTGCTTGTTTTCTCGGTTTTCCAACAATAGGAAAATGGGAAATGGGAAAAAACGTATGTAAAAAACAATTATTTAAAATCTTCACGTTTTCGAGTGATTTTTTAAATAATACCGTAAACGGCCACAAGGGATCCGCCTCATTCGTACAAATTTTTTTGTGCCACCAAAAAATTTAAATTTATGAGCCATTAAAAATCAAAGCAGTATCTTCTAGGATTTCGGCATGGGCGAAAGATGGAAGAAATCCCTTCTTTTTTTAAATCAGTGAGTGGTTTTTCTCGAAAGCACGTTTAAGCTAGTTTGTGGTCAGAAAAACAGAAATATTTTCCCTCAAATTATTTTCCATTCCAAAAATATGAACGAGAAGAAAACCTAATAAAAAATCGAAGAAAACAGCCCGGTCGAATGAGGAAGAATGGAGACGCCGATTGTAAATACAAAATAATGTTATATAAAAACTTCGTACTGTATTTTCAATCTAAATCCAGTTGGGGACACCCGCGATAGTTTCGAGATCCTTAAAAATTACAAGAAATCCTCATTATTATTACTTTCCCCCAAAAAGATAACTTATATTTGATTTTATTCAAATATAATTGATAAAATGAAAAACAAAAAAATGATACAGCAAACTTGACCCTGATATAATATGATACATAGAGTTGATAATAATTATTACATTTTGATATGTTAAAAAACTTTTTTTTCTTCGCAAATCCATCCCAAAAATGACCTAAATTTAAATTAAAAAATTAAATAAAGAAAAAGTTAATTGTCACTTACTTGTCGCCAAATTTTCAATGGTCCTCGAGAGAAATCATCTCACCATATCATCACAGATAAATTAATGATTCGAACCAAAAACAGGATATAGAAGCCTATAGGTTTTTGTTCTCATCCGTGGAATCCATTCCACGAACCCGAATTCGCGCAAAATCCTCGAAAATTAAATCGTCGTCCAAGCTGAAACTTAAAAAAGACAATTTCGAAAATTTCACGCAAAAACGTAAAATTTAATTTTTTTTATTTTAGCAACCGAATTTTCAAACACAAATATTCGGGGTATATTAATATTTAAATTACAAAAAAAAATCTTCCACAAATTGCTCACCTATCAAAATGAATCAAATCCACGTCCTCTTCCGGCCGTTTCTGTGTGAGACTCGCAAGAACTCCGTTTTTTGCGGGCGCGGCAGTGTCAATGGCCACCGCGTGGCCATTCCCGTTGTGGTGGTGATCGTAGGTGGCGGAGCGGTTGGGTGCGTTCTCTTTCTGCGCTAGCGTGGTGGGTGGCGGCGTCTCGCCGACTGGCTTCGCGTGTGTCAGCGTAAACGGCAACTCCGCGCTCAACTCACCGCCCAGCGCTCCGGCGATAAAAAGACGAATTTTGACCTTGTACTGGACGATTATGCCCAGGTTCTCGCGCATCGATTGCGTCAGGGAAGCATATCTGCCAAAAGCAACAATTACTAATAACCAACGCAAACGTTTTTCGTTTTCGTCTTTTTCAATATCCATTGTGACCAGTGTTTTGCTTCTATTAAAAATGGACTTAAATTATTTTCAAACTCATTTTATCAGTTCAAGTTGCCAATTCAATGCAAATTCAAAAAAGTTCAAATTCATATTACAACTTGAGATTTTTAGAATTTATTTGCACCAAAAACTCAAATTTAGCTAAAAAATTAAAATTGACCAAAAATGTTGAAATTCAAAAATGTAGAAATGCAAAACACTGATCGTAACATATTCAAAGCGATCAATATTAATGGGTTTAAAGTAAGGATAATAAGATCTCAATCATAGTTAAACTGACTACGAAGGTAAACCGGTTACTTTTGTTCTCTACAAAAAATAAGCAAAAAATAATAAAAATAATCAAACCACCACAAATACAAAGCGTAAAAATAATAGAACGAAAATAAAAGTTAGTGCAAAAATAGAAAAAGTCGCCACAGCTTCTCCAGCAATTACCTCGTTGGCCTCTTCAGCGAAATATTATTGCTGCTCCGTACCATTTTCACGCTACTACTTTGCGGCCGACCCGTCTTCTTGGAGTCGTCACTATTTTTTTCAGTAACATTCGTATTATCGTTCGTCGAGGAAGGCAGCGCAGCCGACGCATCAGCCGTCACGGCGGACGTCACGGGCATCGACTGGCGTCGTTCGCGTCTTTGAAGCAATCGTCCAAATATTAAACGCGAATGCCCACTCAAACCAATGCCACCACTACTACCAACATTACCACCACCACTACCACAATTAGCGGTGTTGTTATTGCTTTTTGCGCCATGACTACCGATTTGGCTACCGACTGAAGCCGGTGACGACAATTTTCGATTATTGTTTGTGCTTGATTTGTTATGAATGGGTAAAGGAATGTCTCTAAAAACAAAAGACGCTTCGAAACGTTTTCCAAACACATATCATGCTTTAATTAATTTTTACAAACCACAAAAAAGACAAAAACCTCATCAAAGTACTTTTTAGGGTGTAATGTAAAAGAATTTGTACTCTAAATTTTCTGATGCGTGCAAAAGAAATTAAGAACAAATTTTCGGCTCTACCCAGATGTAAATGAATTTTTTATAAATACCAAGCAATTTTTCATGGCTCATTAGCAATAATTTTATATGGCTCATTATTAGTAATTTTGAATGGTTTAATTCGCTTACATTTAAAGCGGAACAAGAAAATGGCTCCATGCACGTAAAGCCATTCTACAGCAAAAAAAAATTCAAAAATCATGTTACCAAAAAGGCGTGCTTGATTATATACAAGTAGTAAAAATATATAATTAAAAAAAAGTCTCTCCAAACCACAAGCCCAAAGAAGTAAATAAAAATAAACCACAAATAGTTATCAAATACAAAAGTTAAAAATTAATAAAAAAAAGTTAAGAAAATATCACCGTTTACATAAAAAAATAAGACCAATATATAACAAAAAATACTTACGTCGTGGATGAGGCTAGATTCGTGTCCTCATGTTTCAATTGGCCATCCAAGGCAAGACCACGTTTGTCTTTATTCTTGAGAAGCAGGGGGCACAGAGTGTACACTTTTGAGAGGGTAGAACCCGGTCCGACGGGGAAGCCCTCGCTAAAATTATTATTATTATTACAATAATCACAAATCTGTGGCGCAATACACAGCAAAATAAATAACAATTTAACAAATTCACGCACTACGACTCGATTTTGTCGACATCACAGGAGTAGGAGGCGGTAGTGAATATGCAAATGTCGGCGACTTGCACCACGCTGACTTTGATTTTCTTCACGGTTTTATTGCTGTTGTTTTGAATGTGGACGTTCACGGAAATCGTCTCGCCGTGATAATACATCTAAATTTGAATTGAATATAACTGAATGCACAACACGCACAAAAATAAACCAAAAAAATTGAAAATATTTACAAAAAACTTTTATCATAATCAATGAACCTCTCTGTCGAGTGAAGCCTCCAAATGCAGACCGCCTGGACTGATGATGAACTCCTTCGTCACGTCCACCATCGGCTGTGGCCGCTCGATCATCGGCGAATAGGTGAGTTTGCGGATGGCCAGACGCACCGAACTGCTAAATTGCAATTACCGCTAGGAAATTCTGACGCAAATTATACAAAAAACGCAAATTAAAAAAATTTTCTTTTAAAAAATTTAAGAAGAAAAGATTCTGTTCTAAATTCCAAAAAAATTTAATTTACGAAAATCAGCTTCGTTGTACGATTCCAGCAAATTTTGCAGATATTAATTATCTGCAAAACAAAGGCTTATACAAGTTAAAAAATTGCTTACTATTTAAAAAATGCTTACTGTTTTTTAGGCTTATCGGACTCAGCGCCGACAATTGTCCGAATTTCGTAGTCGACGCCGCAGGGCTTTCCCGTATCGCCTTGCGCAGGCTGAAATTGTGGAAAGAAATGGAAAATCAGATCATTAAAATAAAATTAAACAAAAAATATTTTAAAAAAGCATGAAAGAATGTATAGAAATTAAATAATGGAAAATTACTTGCAAAGTAACGGACGACGCGGAATTCGGCGGTATCTCAAACCAAAACGGAAAAGAATTGTCGCCCAACTTTTTCCGCAGCCTTTCCTGCAGTCTGGTCAGAGGTCGGGCGGTGGTGGCTTCGTTTTCCGCCGGATACACCTAGAAAGCACCATCGAATTTTCCGTTAATTTTTTTTAATTCAAAATTTTAAACAATAATAATAATGTACAAAAAAGAAACAATGATTGTGCTACGGTTTAAAAAATTTTTTATTTAAAATATTTTTTCTTCACTAAGCTCCAGAGTAAAATTAGTTAAATTTTGAGTTCTCTTAAAACTTATTTTAAAACACCGCCAAGCGCCCCGCAATAAAAGTGTATAACAAAACGATTTACGTAATTTTACTGTTCACAAATGGAATTTTGACTTATAAAAATGCAAACAAAAACTCGATATACCTGAAAGCACTGTGAGATCAAGTCCTTGCGAAATGTGAGTCCGAGGACGTCCAAGTCCTCGCGCCCATAGCGAAAGGCTGCCAACAATTGAACGGTAACTTTCGTCTCCGAAGAGATGTAGTCCTTATCCACCAGCACCATTCCATCTAAACGCCATCAAACAGTATAAAAGGAAAATCAAAAAGATATCCGCGTAAAACCACACCTATGAGATCGATGCTATCGCCGCGGTCCAAAAAGTCTCGTTTGCCCAAATATGTAGTAATCTAAAAGTTATTTACATAACCAAATGTAATAGAATATTGGTAGGAAAAATTGCATAAGTCAAAAAATATTTACAACAAAAAATTACCTTTCCATTTTGACTCGTTTTCTTGAAGACCCTAAAAATAATATAAAATTAAAAATGAAAACATATTTCGAATACGTTACCGTGTTCCGAGCTTTCGTTCCTCTGCGCTTGGTTCAGCTGCCATGTGATAAAGTCTGCAAAATTAATAAAATTATTAAAAGTCAATTTTAGAATTTTCGCATAAAATTTAAAATCGCGATAAAACAATACAATTTTAATAATTATTTGCTTATCACAATGCAATTTTTTTATTTCCCCAGTTGTTTGATCAAAATGCATTTGAGCTAATGTTTTATAATCATTTCCTTGATCAATCCAAACTAGGCGTAATTTTAGAAATGTTTTCGAAGTAGCAGAAAGTTTAAATTTCAATTTGCAGATGCACAAACAAAATTGAATCTTTTCAGAATTATTTTCAATTCGGCGCAAAAAAATTTTGAATTTGTTTTGCATTAACAACTGGAAAAATAAAAATTCACACCATATTCTACTTAATCTACATATGTGTAAACAGAAAAAATAGACAAAACTTTTGGACATCGTAATACTTGACGACAAAATAAAAATATTATACGACAAAATAAAAATATGCTAGTACTACTATAGTAAACAAGATACGAAAAGTTCACCAGTCATGGTATTTATGTTTTTAAAGGGGACTAAACTATGTATGAGCTTTGGCTTTGAAAAAAGAGTCGATTTTCGAGTTTTCACTTTCCAAAAAGTGGTGAATAATCCAAAAAAACAACTGCTCCAAATGGGCTAACAAAAAAAAACGCGTTTCCCTACTCATTTGCATCGGTAGAAAGATGGAATAACAAAAATGGATGATGAAAAGAAATATTTCCACCGCAAATTAAAACTGAAAAGGGAATTATTTCCTTAAATGTTTTCCCAAAATCTAGCACAAAGAAAGACGTCCACCATTCATTTGGACAATCTATTTAAAAACCGAATTTCTCCAAACGATAATACAAATTCCGCCGTGGATTATGTGTGTGTGTGTGTATATGTATATGAAAGGGGGCGAATCTGCATTGGCGGATTTTACGCACGGAATACGACCTATTCAATCAAAAAATATCGGGGATGAATTTAAATTTTCAGACAAAAATAAAAATGGAAAAATACCAAAAATATGTATTTTCCGTTCCGTTCTGAAACGTTTTATCTAAAAGTGTATTACAATAGACAAAATTTACAAGAAAAAATGTTGAAAATGAAAAAAAATCAATATACAAAATAAATGATAAAAGTTTGTCTAATAAATCAAGAACTGCGTGATCAAAGTTAAAACCAAAAATAAAATAAAACCGCGTAAAAAATGTTCACATGGCAAACGTAGCTGAAAATAATTATTTATAAAAATAAATAAAAAAGATAGAAAGACAGAGAAGTTCAGAATGAATAATGGTACGAGTTCAGTTTTTTTGAATGGAAATTTACTGAAAGTGTCAAGTGCACGAAATGGTAGGGAGAAAGCACGAAAAATATTAATTCTCACGACGGAAATTAAAATTTTTCAATCCATTTTGCAAAACGGAAACGATGAAAGATTTTCGTGCGTTCAACATCGATAATGTTCTTATACATAGAGAACTTCTCTAACGCTCAAAAACAATTCCAAAATGTGTAAAATCGAAAAAGAAGAACGAATTAATGTGTATAATTTGTGTAGTTAAAGGAATTATAGTTATACAAGTAAATAAAATTTCCTTTAAATTTCGTTATGTTTATTCCAAGCAGCGGATTTTTTTTTGGTCCTTGGGTTCCAAGAACTTTTGGTCGGCCGACAAAAGTGAGTATGGATATTTTTCAAAAATCTTTCATTTGATTATAAATCTTAAAAATCGAGATGAAAGTTTCGTTTTCAACAGCAGCGTTGTCTACTCGCAATATGTTCGAGTTGTTTTCGACTTTGGGTATAAATTTCAATTTATTGGGCTTCTTTTGATATGATTCCAAATCCCACAGGAAATTGAGGATTTGAGAAGAATGTCTGTATAATTCTCGCTCTTTGCCCAATGAAATCTTCCAAAAATATATGTATCTGAAAAGATGTTTTCGCGGAAAACAAAAATTTTAAAGCAAAATTCTTTCAAGTTTATAAAATGAGATTACACAATTCAGTGAACCAATGTTCATAATTGACGATGACTGGTAATTAAAAAATAATTATCTAACCATGTTTTCCCTTCATTTCAATATTCAATTAAAAAAGCTGGATTGGCTAGCCATGCACATAATAATTTTATAAATTTCCTTTCAATTTCCTGTCAAAGAGAAAATTAATAGAACAAAGATAAAACCATAATTAAAACTAAAGCTCATATCTCAATAAATTTCAGTGTCTCGCGATTAGGTTAGGTTACGCAATTACAATAATATTTACGCATTTATGTCTGGTTAATTTATAACAAATATTGTATTCGAAATTTTGTTATTGAGCAACTTTGATCATATATTTATTTATTCTCTAAAAATGTTTGCAGAGGGCTAAAAATTGCGCCATATTCTATTATAATAAAACAATTTCTGTTAAAAACAAAAATATTAAATTAACAAAATTCAAATAAATTTCAAAAACAAAAATCGTATCGTTTTCAGGTAAAAAAGTTCCTCATAATTTCCAATTTTTCTTCCTTTACCGATTAAGAAGGCTTTACGTCCACAATGATATTAACTAACAAAAAAAACCTCTGCACATTTGCGTAATTTTCCATATTAAAATTTTGTGCAATTAAATTTCGCGATGAAAATTACGAATGCCGTTTTCTAGCTCTATCTCTTCAATTTTGACTTTTGAAAGGTTTATATCATAAGTCGCACAATGATTTGTCGAACATTTTACCACGTATTAGATAGTAAGGCCTTCTACAAATTATGTATATCCTTTCTATGATATCATTTTTAGAATTTATGTTTACAATATATTTTGTTCACGATATTTTTTGGACTTGGGTTTCATAAAGACAAAATATTTCTTCGGCAAAAAAAGGTACCCACCTTTTTACCTTATCATTTTTCGTTTTTTGCGTCAATGACTTTTGGCGTTTTGCACGTGTGAGAAAAATATACCGTCATATCTTTTGAAAAAAGCAAAAAAATTAAAATAGAATGGAAAACAAAAGAATCAAATTTCATAAATTTTTATAAAATCATTAAAAACGAAAAAAAAATCTTTGAAAAAGTTGCCTTTTTAAAACGATACCCAAATTTTGAACAAACCAACAAAACTGGCGGAAACAACAAATTTGCGTTTTCTATTATGGCCGAAAAAAAGAACAAATTGAAGGGCAAAAGATATAATCAAATTTTATTTTCGTGCATTTTTAATTTTCGAGTTCTCCAAAATACAAAAGAATATTTTCACGCAAGTTTTGTTTTGCAAAGAAAATTTAGACTTTATTTTAATAACAAAATAAATGAATTTAAAACCAAAGCACTAAATATTTATAAATTATTACGAAAACTTATTCGATTAAATTTTCCGTATTTAATTTTTGTCCCTCGATGTCCTTTTTCTTCACGTTTTCCCAATCGCAAAGCTGTATAAAATAAATAAAAATGACACCCCATTATTTTCCCTATATGCATGCTTTCGTATATGGCTTCCGAAAACCAATTCGAACTTATGACACAGTTTTGCAAATTACTAAAAATTAAAAAGAAAAAACTATGAAAACGCAAAAAAAAAATATTCCGCAAATTATGAATGAATGCATTAAAACAGAACTTCAAATAATAATATTGAAACTAAACAACAAAAATGACAGAGCATGACAAAAACCAAAAAAAAGAGCAAGACTAGATAAACTTCAAAATATTCAGAGTCTGCGATAGAAATACGTATGCCATAACCTCGCCTCCGCCCATTACCATGCAATTTTTCGTTTGAAATTCCAGTCAATTGATAAAAAATTACAATAAAAATAAGCAACAAAACGGGCTAAAATTAGCGTAAACATAAACAATGAGAGTGTGCCAAACACATACATATAATAAATACGTTTTTGCAATTGTCCTTTCACTCCCACTTTTTGCAGGCAATTTACAAATGATAAATAGTATAATTTTATTACCACAGCTATGATAAACTAAATTTGTAAATGTAAAGTTGTCCGTTGAATGAATGAATGCAAAAAGTGAGATGAGACAAAATAATATGAGAGTAAGAATAAATGTGAATGCTGGCAAGTTCGAAAGAAATGGAAAAAGTGGGAAAAAGATGCGCGCATGACCATTCTCATCATAACAACACCAACAACAAAAGATGCAGACAACAAACTGCAGCTAACTACAAACAACAAGATAGATAACGAACTAGTAGTGGTATAAGCAACATTGTGTGTATTCTCTTACTCAGTGTCATGTCAACATGTGTGCTGTGTTGTGTCCTCCTCCCCCATCCTTTCACTCACTGCTACTCTTTACATTAAATTCATTTATTCAATGCACTTACATGAGCCCTTACACACATATGTATGCAAAAAGTGTATATTTGAAAGAAAATGTTCGCATTAATACATACACAAAATATATGTATTAATGCACACACATGTGTTTATAGAGGTCGATGGTGAGAATGTGTTTATGTTTGGGCGAAATGGTGTGTATATTATAAACACACACACACACACACACTGGCATGTGTAAGTACACATGTGAGAAAACAAAGAAATAGTCAAAAGCAAACAATAAACTGTTCAACTTGTCCGACGACTACGTACAGTTTTCAAAGAAATTGATGAATAGGAATCTTTTAAAAGCAGTGAAAAGCGAAAAACAACGCACACAGTCATACTGAAAAAAGTGAACGTCGATCGAGAAGCAATACAACGCATTGTATGCAGTTTATTCTCACGTAAATAGAACAAATTTCCATAGTGACGACCTCTCAATGTTCATCGAAATTTTTATCAAAACTTAACAGTTTTTTGCGCCAACAAATCATTCTACAAAAATTGGTGATGTTCGGCGATTTTTCTTGATCTGCAAAACGCAAAAACTTTCCACACAATAAAACTAATACGCATTTATTTATTATTAATCTTCGGAAAACATGCAAATAGAGAGATAGAGAAAGAAAAAATTGTGGAAAATTTAAAATGTTCTGTAATTCAAAAATTATCAGATCGAAAAAATGCAGAACTTGTCCGACGACTATGTACAGTTTTCAAAAAAAAAATTGATAACAATGTTTTGGAAAAAAATTTTTTGTGAAAATAGAATAACTCGAGATATAACGAATGAAGTCAAATGGATGCAAGCAACAAAAAATTTTCATAGCTATCGTTTTGTTTTCAAAATTGCGCAATTTTTCTCGCAAACATGAATAACAGGTGAACAATGAAATAATTACAAAAACACCGTAAAAATACATAAAAATAAAAATTCAAGCCAACATTAGAATCAAATTTTGTCTCCGTTATGAAATCGGATAAAGCTGTTAACGGGCGGGGAAATTCGGAAAACGCAATTTGAAATGCTCAAAAAAGTAGGCCGACTATTTACGTAGTATATAATAGGCCGATTACTTGAAAACATCGAATTAAACGGTAAACAATTTATGCGGGGAAAGAAATTTCGCCTCGTATAAAACATGAAAAGTATAAACTTTACAAAAAAAAACATCAAACCAATTTCATAGTATTGAAACCTTGTTTCAATCCCTAATGTTGCTCTTGCCAATCAATGATATACATGCTAATACTATAAATCAGAAATAATTTATTAGCCGTAATTACACTTATATACGTACACACACATGTATATTGTTCCAAATTTTATCTTATAATTTACCGTCTCTCTACCCTGTCCGAATCACAATTCAATTACCTGGACCGGGCGTTTTTGCGACCGAGCCGGAAGACGTGGAGGATTCAGTAGAGGCCTGGTCCTGGAAGAATACCTTTGTGCCAGTTGTCGTGGGTGACGTTTTCGCAGTTACTGTTGCTCCATTTCCACCGTTTCCCTTGGCTCGAGCTGTGCGTTGTTTCTTCTTCGAGTTTGAGCTTTGATTGGGCGATTCCTGTTTGCGTGCTAAAAAGCTTTAAAATAAAATATAATAAAAAATGTACTTATGTGCATCGTACAAAATTATGATCATAAAAATTTAAAATGATAAAAATTTCGTGAAAATTTTGGACGAGTAAAACATTTTTCTTTCAAGCTTTTGGCTTAAATTAAACCATCGAAAATTATGCTTTTTATATAACACATATACTTAAAAACTTTACACACCGATGACAGACGCGCCTGTAGCTCCAACACTATCCTCTACTTTTTTGCGCAATTTCGTAAATTCGTCAACCTTCACAGCGTGAAGCAAGGTGGGAGACGACTCATTTGGCTCTCTAAACTCGAAACAACAAAAAAAAATAAAATTTTAAAAATATCTTACTCCGAGAAATCGCAATCGAACAATTGATGCTCATAGTACGTGCTGTCGCCTTGAGCCGTCCTTAAAATCAATAACTTTTGTTTAACAACGCTATAACAATGTTAAAAATTTCAATTCATACTTCGGCAATGAGGGGAGGAGGGGAGTCCAATTTTTTTGCGCGATGTTTTCTTTTGACGTTTGGGCAACTTTGTACGACCATATCTCAGCTTCTACCCAAGCAAATTCGCCCAAATTTCTTCTCAGCTCTTATACTAAGGATTGGTGCGTTTTTAAAGAAATCCGAGACATTTTTTTTAAAGAAATCCGGCGCATTTTTGGTGCGCGATGATTTTTTATTAAGAAAAACCATCGCGCAATGCCATTGCGCGTTAAAAAAATACGCATTTTTCCTTTTTTTTCATTCTTTCCCACTCCCGCCCAAAAATTATTTTACCGTGGTCCCCCCTTTGGTCATTTTTTGGCCTTCGGCCATTTTGCGCGATGGTTTCTGATTTTTGAGCCCGTGCGGCGCGATGGGGGAGGGTCCGAC
>SAUE01003065.1:68177-86295 GCA_009724625.1 Deladenus siricidicola | reverse complement strand
GTGTGTGTGTGTGTGTGTGTGTGTGTGTGTGTGTGTGTGTGTGTGTGTGTGTGTGTGTGTGTGTGCGCGCGCGCGCTTTATCTCCCGTTACATGCAAAAAATGTACACATATGCATGTATACACAAAAAACGCCCAGCGGCGCTTGTCGATAGATCGACGTCACACGCCGCTTTTCATCATTATCATCATCACGACCACTGCCGCCATCATCATTATTGTCATTTTGCTAAACCATAAATGAAATGGCAAAGATTTGCGTTTCAAACATATATAACCTTTTTGCTTCTTCTTCTTTGCCGCGACAAAAACGTGCAATTTCTTGCCGCCGAAGTTATAAATGTGTGGAAAAGCAAGAAGAGAAACGTTCGAGAATATGTGGAATGAAGTAATCAATCCCGAGAATCATAGTAATCATTAAAGAGTTTCAATCGTTTAACTCTCCAATTTTGCTGAAATTTTCAGCGAAATGTCATAACTTTATGGCTCATAAGCGAGTAGGTTGTAATGTAATTTGAGAAGTTGATATGTACGTGTGTAACCAGGTTTTTTATGTCATAACTAGTTTTTTAATCATGTGAACTAGAAAAACATGTCTTCCAAAAGGCTTGTAAATTACAAGTTGTAATGTTTTACACCCATAGGTGATCATGTTCACTAGTTTATTTTCGTCAACATGCAATTTTGATTAGTGCCCGCCTAAAATCATAAGACATGTATGATGCAAATTGACTGAATAGCCTTCGAAATCCGGACACAACATTAGAAAATCCCCATCTGTTTACTCCCCCCCCCCACCCTGAATTTATTCCATTTTTCTCCTTTTTGTTGCATTTTTATAATGAAATTTTCTTAGCATGAATCCCCAATCAAAGGGAGTTGGATGAATAAAAATGATTCGAATCTGCATTGTTATGCAATGATTGGGGTTAAAGTTGATTCATTTGCGTGATCATATTTTTATAATTTGTACATTTTTATTCTTTGGTTTTGTTTTCAACTCAATATTTTAGAAAAAAATTATTAGAAAATTTAGAAAAAAATTATTGATTCTCGAGGTACGAAGCGCTATTGTGCAGCGAAACGGGAGCACCGTGTGCTTGACGTGTGATAATTCGAGCAGCCTTTTTAAACTCTCTTCTCTATTATATGTAATCGGGTCGAATTGAATTCGTATTCAGTCTTCTGTTTGGTAGACGCCGGCGACAGAAACACATTTTTGTCTACCGAAAATATTATCGATTTACAGGAAAAAATTATTGGCAAAGAATTTTCGGAAGCGTTTACTACTTCACTCTCATGAGAACTGACTAGGATTTTCAGGTTGGTTTTTTATTGGATAATTATGTTTTCTCTCTCGAATTCTTCATATATGTAGCCGAGGTCTGGCTTTATAAAAAATCGAATTCTCAAAACGCTAGCGATAATTTCGAAATATTTCCTGCACTAACTGTCTTGCTGATTTTTGTGGTTTTTTGTGTGGTATTTGTTAGGAATGTTTGTTATTGGCGATATTTGCTGCCTGTCAACTTTTGTTGGTAATTAATTATTGAAAAGGGAAAATGAAAATTAGTGAATAGATAGTCTGATAAATTGTTTGACTTTTTTCCATTTTTTATTCAATAAAAGATACAGATTTGTTTTGTTGGAAAATATTGTTTTTGATTGATTATTTTTTGCTCCTTTATGGATTTTTGAAAATTTATTTCTGATCCAGATAGCTTCAAAATGAAGGCAACTTTGTACTACCTTTTTTTATCTGAAAATTATATTGTTCTTTTTTATAACTCTCTCTCTCTTTCTCTCTCTCTCTCTCTCTCTTGCTTTCGTTCTTTGTTGGAAATCAGAATTTGGTTGTTTTTGAAATTTGAAATCTGCAAGGTTTACAAATTTTTGTTTTTATTTTTGCAACAATAAATATAAAAAACTTTTCAATTCTCAATATCAAATATTTTTTGAAAGCTGAAAATAATATGGAAAAAATTGGTCGGAATTTTACGTGATTCATTTGCAAAGTTAGGAAAATTTTCCCGAAAATTTGCTATCGAATTAAATTTTCGGACGCTTTTATTGTGTCGAATCATTAGTTTTTGTAAGTTGTGTTCAATTGAATTTTGCACTTTTTTTTTTGCTTGTAACAGGTTAATTAATTTTAATCATTTTTCAAGTTGTATCGACATTCTTTACATCAATTTTCCCCGCTGAAATTAATTGACAATTTCTCGTTTATTTATTTTGCGTAATTTCTCGTCTCTGCATCACTAGATCATTCCGAAATTTTCAATTCACATTAAACAGAAATTGTATTTCAAAAAGCATCTTTAATAATTTGCTATGTTCGTAACTTCTTTGTCGTGAACTTTTTTTGCACAGAATAGTCTGATAATTTTGCACAATGTGCTTTAACTATTATTACTGTGAAAATAGTTGCTTCCTTTATTTTATAATGTTTTGTGATTATTTTTTTATTTTCTTACCTTTATCGATTGTGTTGAAACAATTGGTACCAATTATTGCACGATGATCTATTTTTTGAGGCGCATTTGACCTTTTTCTACATAATTTTTTGGACCTTGCCCCTGCCATCCAATAAGTCAAAAAAATGTTTGCAAACATCGAAAATCAAAGTTAATGTTGTTTTTGGAACTTTTTTTATTTTCATGACGATATGTATGAGATGTGGTGACGGGCCCAGAAATTTTACATTGTGAAGGGGGAGGGTGGGGTAACACTGAAAAACTCAAAAATTTTTAAAGACTCATATTTCCGTTTACGGAATGGATCGAGGGTCAAAGTCAAATTGGTGTTTTTGGAACGCCCAGATTTTTGCATAATGTCATATCCTGCTTTGTGTTACATTTTCAAAGGTAACTAAATTTCTAAGCTCAACATACATATGCTCACGGGATCCACGAACGAATTATTTCGTTCGATACATGTTTATTTTTTCTTGGTTTGTGTATTTGTTTATCCGTTTCTCTGTTTGTCTATTATTATTTTGGCAAACATTTTTCACTTTTCCATTATTAATCTACTATCCCATTTTCCCGATTTTTATCTATTTTTAAATTTTCCTTCTTTTCCTGTTTAAAATTCGATTTTGCGTTGTTATCGTTGTATTTTCTCGTCTATTTCTTTCCTCAAATTTGCCGTGTCATTTTGTCTTTTTTGTGTGAACAAGCGCGGTGAATGGTGCAATAATACAAGCTTGTGTGTTATTGCATATACGTATTTGCACTTCTTCCATCATTCCCAAACCAATATATATATATATATATATAATTTTGATTAATTCTGCTCACGTGTTTCATTTTGATTTCTTTTGATTTTTATGTGTACCCAATGAGCCGCACTTGTTATTATTGACATTGGTGTTTTCGGGTTTTTTTTGACGGAGGGTGTAAAATGATTTTTTTCGGAAAGTAATTGAATTATTTATGGAATTTTTTAATCTCCGACCTCTTTTTTGAAAAGGCTTACTGAACTATATTGTTGAGAATTTGCTCGTTTAATTAGCAATAACTGTAGACGTTTAAAGTTACTAGGCTACGATTTTCTGTGTCTTGCCGCTGTCTTCTCCTCGCGTATGATCCAGAAAGTTTAGTGTTTGTTTGCGTTATTTTGCGGTCGAACAGAAAATCAATCAATTGCGTATTGTAATTTTTATGGTAATGCTTATACACGTGCATAATTTATGTGCATTTATGTATTCACGATTCAATTCCATTCTCTCTAGCATATTGTGTATGATGCTTAATACTGTTTTATGTATGTGTCTTGCGTAACATTTGTGGAAAACAAACAAATCAAATGTTGAATAGGTGTTCAATCAAGGATAAAACATCCGAGAGTTTCGTGTAGATTTGCTTTCACTGAAACCAAAATGTTTATGAGGAAAATAATGTTTCGAATTATACCGCTAATCCCAGAATTACTTATTTTTATAAAGTGGAAGAGCAAACATGAGTTATGCCAAATCTTTAACGAATCTACACTAGCATTTCACAGAACTTTTCTTTTAGGCTAATCGGCAGTCATCTCAGTAGTTCGACCATTTTTATCAAGTCCACCACTTTCTCATTCTTATTCCATCCCCAAATCGACGACAGAACGAAGACACTTTGCTGGACGTCCTCACGCCTAACATTCTTGTGCAATTGAACGAATTTTTCGCGTTGCAGAAACAAATCGACTCGGTTGTGATATAATAGCATGGGTTTGAAGGGGTCCAAGCCGAAGCTTTCCAAAGAGGACCTCGAGTTCCTCAAAAAGAACACCAACTTCACCGAGGAGCAAATCAAGGAGTGGTACAAGGGATTTGTGGTATGTTTTTCTCTTCTTTTATACTTTATTTTTACCGAATGAATAACATTCAAAAATTAGATGAAAAGTTCATAATGTAAGTGGTTTTTTATTCGTTTTGGATACAAATTTAACATTTGTGTATTGCTTTTGACAAAGCCGGAATTATTTTTAGCCAAATAGCCGCAAGTGGTTCTTACCCCCGTCTATTTTTGGTACTTTTTATTGTTTTATTTTATTTTTTATGTTTCTGGGAAAATAAGCTCAAATCTTGCTATTTTTATAATTGTTGGTTTTGATAAATCTGGACAATTTTATTGGCTCATAAAGTTTAGATGATAAAGCAACAGTTTTTTTAATTTGAAACAGATCTTACATCTCTACAAATTTTTAATAACCGCCTGTGGAGAAAATAATGAGACGTTAGCAAAAAAAACTTGTGTAAAACGTCATAATTTTGACACGTCAGGGGTTGGGTGCGTCAGATGCGCTTGTTTGGTGAACTTTTTCATACGGCCATAACTCGATCATTTTTGGCCCGAAGCTCCGAAAATAAAAAACCCGAAGCTCTTGAAGAACATCACTTTCTTATGATTGGAAATCTCGAGCAATTTTAATGCAGTTTTGCGCGCGTAGAGGGATTGTCATACTCCTCTTGGTCCCCAATTATGTTTATCATTTCCAATTTTGGTAGTAACGAATCTTTTTTGTGTGTTGGAATTTTTTTTGGGGTTTTGGGACATGCTCCCCCTCTCGTCTGACTACGCCTAGGGGCTACTTATGCTATTGATTATAATAAGTTTACAGACGTTTTTTTTAATTAATTTTTTTATTTTATTAATTTATTTTAATGTGCTTTTCGAAAATAATGGTTGAGGAAAAGAATTCTTGACTTAAATATTGGTTTTACTTTTTCTTTATTGGTTTTTTAGATCATTAATGTTCAACGTTTTAATTCCTTTCGCTTGGCCACATAAAATGTGAAATTGAATTATTTCTAATGTCAACACTTTCAGAGCTTTTCACAGGATAGAGTTAGGAGAATTATGTTTCTATTTTTCAAAATTCAAATTGCTTCCTCTGGGAAAGAGCTTTCATAAGAGTTCAACGCCAGCAGACAGTTAATAGTTCCAGTTCAGAGGATTCTATTTATACATATTTTATGCTACGTATAGAATGTATGAAAAGTTACTTTGTAATAAATACATCAAATAAAGAAATAAAAAATTAATAATGAAAAAAATTATGTAGAATAAATAATTCATAATTCTGTAAATTTCAATTATAATTTTTAAAAATTGATTTTTTGCAGTTTGTAAACATTTCAGTTTTGGGTTGATTAATACGAAATATATAAGGAAATTTGCCGGGTTTTCATAAACTTCGTTTTTTAGCAAGACTGTCCGAAAGGCCATCTCACGAAGGAGCAATTCATTAAAGTGTACAAAGACTTCTTTCCGTCCGGCTCAGCGGAAGGTTTTTGCGAGCATGTGTTCAGGTAAATTTGTAGGATTAGCATATTTTGATCAATTTACAGGAATTGAAAGAAAAGTGTTGACAATATTTCCATTTTTAGAACATTCGATACAGATAATTCGGGATATATTGACTTCAAGGAATTTCTACTGGCCATTAATGTGACGAGTTCGGGTACTCCTGAGCAGAAGCTGGAATGGGCCTTCCGGATGTACGACATCGATGGAAACGGGACAATTGACGAAAAGGAGATGATAAAAATCATTGAGGTCAGCTTCTTCAAATTGATTTTCTTTTCGCATTTATGTATTTTATATATCGATGAAATGCATTAATTATTAAGCAAAAGATTCTGGATCAAAGTTTACGATTTTTATGCACCTTATAATTTAGCAAAAGTCAAAATTTTCACGCGTCATCGCGTTTAGTTTTCATACGAGAACGGCAAAAAAATATAAGTGTAATAAAGTAACAAGGAAAATTACCTTTGAAACTTCCTTGATAGCTTATTTTGGAAATTCGATCGCTTTTTTTTTGTTTTGACGGGATTTTTTTTCTTTTTCTGATCAATGTTTGGAGACTTTTTTTTGGGCAATCCGTGTTCTTTGAATGGACAATTTTTTTGAATTGTATCATTTTTAAATTGTAGATTATATATATATTTTTTAACATTGCTCGATTGTTTCGAATTCGTAAGACAGAAATTACTATTCTTCAGGCGATCTACGAAATGTTGGGTCCCGAAGTGACGAAATCCGCCGACGATTCGCCGCGCAAAAGGGCGAAAATGATCTTCGAGAAAATGGACGTCAACAACGACAAAGAGCTCACGTTGAAGGAGTTTGTGGACGGATGTCTGGCGGATAAGGAGCTCTTCCAAATCCTCACTAACGAAGTCAAGAAATAAGAAATTCGGCTTTTCGCTCCTCATTCCGCAATTTTGTGCTCAGAAATTACGGATTTATTATGTGGGACATTATTCCTGATATACCTGGGAAATTTTTTACATCTTGAGCTAAATAAATTTCAAATAAAAAGACACCGATTTCGAATGGGGAACGAGTCGCTTAAGGACCAAAGAATCGTATATAATTTTTGTTTATATTTTGAAAAGTTGTTTTATTTATTTAAAATTTAAACATGCGGATTTTATCATTTTAATTTGTCCTTTATTGCGGTTTTAATGAAACAAAAAACTTTTTCAAACTTACCAAAAAGTAAATTATAGTAAAAATCCATCGGGGTTTTCTTCGAAATTTCCGTTTTATTTTTTTAATATTGTGGTTAGTAAAATTTCGGGATCGCAATAAATGGAAAGGATGAATGCTCCCACCCTATTGTTTTGTGAAAAAAATTCAAGATGAATTTATATTCCATTCCAAAGTCTTTAATTTTTATGTCTCTTTATACAGCTATTTCTGGTTTATTTTCGAATTATTAAAATTTTTGGGGATTTGAAAAAAAATGCACGGTGAATACGCTACTAAATGGCACAATTTTAATAATTTTGCGAATCGCTTTACTTGAAACCACACCTTTTGCAAATGACTACCGTAGAATTTTTTGCAAAGTCTGATCCAGTGGGTGGGCCTATTTTCAACTTTTTTTTTTCTCTGTAAAGGCTCCACAATAGAAGCGTAGTATAACCAGTCAGAGAAGTTAGGGTACCCTGCCGTAATTCTTCCGTCATATTTCGTCAATGGGAAGGAAGGGACCTTTTTCTAATGAAAATTTGAACTTTTTAAAACCTCATTTTTAGCGTAAGCAGCCTGTCTTTTTTAGCTCTTCGACTTATAGCTGTAAACGAGAGAATACGTAGAAAAATAGAAAATGACCAGCCAAATTCTCCATATTCCTCAAAAAAACTTTTCTCCGTGACGCATTTTTTTGTTAGTTGAAAGATGTGAATCGCTCGTCATTTATTTCATTCACATCGATAAGATTTTTAATTCGATTTAAATTTGATTTTCGATTTGAAATGACAAGCGAGGAACGCTCCTCTTCACTAAACATTTCCATATTTTTGCACCGTTTCATATTTTAGGAATTTTTTGTAACAATAATTTTCGATTATGTTCGTCATGTAAAATCACTTATTATTATGTATTCCGCTACGGAACTTTTTCGAAGTTTATGTCGGAGTGCAAAACTTTTGAAACAAATCACCGAATATGCATATGTCAGAGACTCAAAAACATTTCTAAGCAAATATTTCGGCTATTAAAACACAAAATTGGACTCCGAAGAACTTTTCTTGGTGTAATTAGAATTATGGAAAGATATATTTTACGTTTGGTTTAATAATTTTTGTCCATGATTATAAATAATTTTTATTATTTTGACTCGCATAAAATAAAATTTTACCAGGTTTCGTAGCGCTCTGCAATCAAAACCACAAAAAATGCAAAAATAATATTGGAGTTTATGTGAAATTTACTTGAAAAGACGGACAAAAAAGGATATATATAAGGAAATTTTATATAGAAGAAAAATAGAAACAAAATTTTACAACAAACTCCATGTATATAAAATGTAACGTTTAAATTAAAAAGGTTCACGAACGAAAAAATTCCCACTAATATTTTGGATTTGCCATAAAGAACAAATTAGGTACTAAAAAAATGACTCCCCATTTTAATACTACCAAAAAAATCGAGAGCAAAAATCCATGCAATACCCGTAATGCTAACAGAGAGAAAAACAAAGAGAAACGATTACTGATTGTAGTAGTCGAGAAATCGATGGCAGATGTCCTCCATCATGTCGGCGGTGAGGTTCGCCACGTACGTCTCCCACCACTGTTCGTCGGCGTTGCGGTCCTGCCAGTCGAGCGTCTCGCCGTCCATCTTCGCCATCTTGAACGCCATGTAGAGCAGCGCAATCGCTATCACCTGCGGGCGAAAAAAACAATATATATTTATCAATATATACATAATGGCGCTTTTGAGCGGAGGCTGTTTAGAATAATAATAAGTGAAGGTAGTACCAACTATTAAAGAAATAAATACCAGCTAAGGAAGTGACGAAAAGCATTTTTTTAAATTAAAAAATGTTAATTTTTCGTAAAACAATTAAAATTATTTGTAGCGCAAGGTATAAAATAAAAATTGCCCTCCCCCAAAAAATGGGCGAGGGGGGGGAAGATATTCTCGGAATTCCGTTGGGATTTTTTCACTATTTATTTTTGTAATCTGGAATCCTACTACCTCCGGTTCCCACTGTAAACACAAGGTCGTGCAGTTACTGTCGTTGATGAAAGTCCACGCGTTCGTCAGTATTTGTGACATCTTTTCCCGATCCATTTTGAAGCTTTTGGCGTACTGGAGCAGATAGGGATATGGGTGCTCGACATGCAAATCGAAACGAATAGTTTGCAGAAGGACGCGCTCCAGTGACATAACCTCCTCCTAAATATTTTTCGTGATGATGAAATCGAATTTTTATCGAAAAATCACTCGAATAAAAAAAAAGTCAGCGCTACAATAAAATGCAGAATTCACGAATTATTTTTATATTTTGCCAAGTTTGACTTGATAGAGAAAAAAATCAAACCATGAGATTTCTCGACACATACTCCAGTGGATATTTTTCTTTCGCCATAGCTACAATATCTTTGCATTTCTTCGGTGTTTCCTCCACTTTTCCGGCCAAAAATAAGCAACCCAACGCGGTTATCTAAAAAACGTTTTTTTGCAATTTTGCATCAAAATCGCAATTCTTCTTACGTGTTTGGGATATTCGGTGAACGAATGAAACATGTAAAATCGATGGAAAAACACGGCCGCCGTCGCTAACGTAGGATTCGCTGTTCTAAAAAGTCAACAAATTAAATTTTTTTATGATTTAGAAGTTTATGGATTTGCCTGATAAAAACGACAGAAAATACACGTTTTCGCTCAAAAAACAAAAAACACGTAGATAAGTATCAAACATAAAACTATGATGTTAAAAATGTTACAATTTGAGCATTTGTCCGATTTCCATAATCATCTTAACGCCCTCGCGTCTTTCCTTATCTTCCTCAACCCGCGTTAGATTTTTTCGCGAAGGAGTTTCTTCCAATTGTTGTTGCGAGAATAGCCAATGGTTCCCGACACTCATTCTTGCCAACAATCACAAACCTGCAATAATCTTGATACAAAATCCGGCTTTTAGCCGTCAAAATTCTTCTTCGACAAAAATAATAAAGGATAAGTCTTTTTAAACGCCCATTTTTGAAATTTATTTTTTTCTCAACACAAAATAAATTAATTTCAAAAGCGCGCATTTCAAACAGAATCAAGATTTTTTTTGATAAAAATTGACGAAAAATTGAGTTTGTTAAATTCCGGAGCAGGGCCGCGAAAAAAGTCCGATATTCAATAAAAGAACATACATTACAGGTGTCTGTGACCTCAAAACTAAACCCCTGGTTTTAAGGAGCCCGCCCCCTCCCCCCACCCGTCTATGGAGAGGAACTTCTAAAATCCCAAAATATTTGTTCCCGAAGAAAAGATCCTTAAATTTCCAGAGACTCGGTCAGTATTTGTTAAGGAATACTTCTGACAATTAATTGGAGAACTTTTGATATCAACAAATTGTGTTTTCCTACACTATGCCAATAAAATAGTTGATTATTTTAAAAAGATAACTTTCTTCACAACTTTTATGAAACAAAATATTATTGTCTTTTTAGAATTTGTCTCTTAATTTTCTCTAAACAATTCAGATTAGATATAAATTTAATATTTATAACTAGCAATTACATAACACATTTAAGTGGTGTTTTTTTTGTGATTTGTTAAAAATTTTGGGCGTTGTTAAATTCGTTGAATTTCATAGTAAAAATGAAAATTATTTATGTCTAGCAATCTTCTTTTATTCGAAAATGTCTGAATCTGATTCATCGGTGGGCTCAGTCGACGATCCCAATCCATCCAAACAGTCGAAAGGAACAGCGCAGAAAAATGACAAATTTGATAAGAAGGTTTGCTTTTATTTATTTAGTTTGCTAGTCAATACGTATACATCAGGGGTGGTAAAATTTGCGATTTGCGGTTTGCGAAAAATCGGCTATTTTTCGCAAATTTTGAAAAATGAAAACCAGTTATTTTTTCAAATCCGCGATGTAGACTTTGGTATAACATTATTATTGATTCTATTGCGGACATATCAGTAAAAGAATTTCCAATAAAAATTTTTTACAAAAAAATTTTTAATAACATTTTTTTTATGAAAAATTTGCGGTTTGCGATTTGCGATTTGCGGTTTTGCGGCTTTTTTGGGCAAAAATTTGCCCAAAAATTGAAATTTGCGGTTTTCGCAAATGAAATTTATTTGCGGCCCAGCCCTGGTATACATATAAATCGTACTGTCAGACGCCCTTCTTATTAAAAATATTGAAATTTATTGTTTGTGTGAAAAATATAACACTGAAAATTATGAAAATTTAGAAAAGGTCTGCACCAAAATCGGACGACGAAGAGTTGGAGAAGCAGTCATCTTCGAAATCGAAAAAGCAAAAACGTCAGACGAATTCGGACGGAGATGAGGTAAAAACCTCGTGTTTTTAGTCGATTTTTTTCGATTTTGAGTACAAGTTTAAGAGATAAGAATACGCAGTTACTCTGGTTTAATTTGAGCAGACGTATAACAAGAGGGGGCATACACTTGTTTCGGAAACCTGAAGTTTTAATCTAAAACAGCAAGAATTTTTTTTGTGATTTTTTACTTCGAAAAATTTTTTTGAGCTGGAACGTTCTTTGTTTGATCTTTTTTTGTAGCAATTGCGGGGAAGGTAAAAATGGTTTGAGTGGTTTTGCACATCAATTTTTAATATTATTTCAGATGATTCCGCTCGGTAAGATGAAGTTTGTGACGGTTCGAGAGTTTCGCGGCAAGACCCTCATCGACATTCGCGAGTATTACGAAAAGGATGGGAAAACGCTTCCCGGCAAAAAAGGAATCAGCCTCACGCATGAGCAATATTCCGACTTCAAAAACCTTTTGCCCGAAATTGACGAGAAAGTGAAAAATATTTGAGGATTTATCTTTCAAATCGTTTATTAATTTAACTTTTAGAAATTATTTTTTGTTTCTACTTAGATGCCATATGTCGGATATAATTTATGCGTTTTCGTTTTGGAGTGGAAATCTGCTAATTTTTAGTGGGAATTAGAGGCGGGGGGGGGTCTTTCAATTTAACAGTGAAAATTCAAGTATTACGCATTTTTTAAAGTTTATTTCAGTTAAGTCTCGGCTATTTATTGTTGTTTTTTTATTCACCCAAATTGTGATTGTTTACGCTTTACGATTTAATAATAATTGAGTTGTTATAATTTTAATATTTTCAAAGAATAAAAACTTGTTTGCAATACGTTTTGTTGTAAAATTTGTTCGGAATCACTATTTTTATCTAAAAAATATTTTGATTTTGTAAACTTTTTTGTTTAATGTTGGCGTTTAGAGGGGCAGAATGGCTGACGTTCCTTCTACTTCCAAGTCCGCTCTACAGGATCAACAACAACAACAAGTGGCATTGAAGACGGGTATGTTTATGGTGTGGTATATGTGGTTTCTTTTCTCCCAGTGTCCCATCACCTGAAGTTATTTATGTCAAAATATGTTCGAATTCCCCGTGCCAGAAAACCTAAAAAAATCATTAAAAAATTTTTTTGGCGGTCAAAAAATTTTTTCGAGAAGCAAAGAATGGGCAAAAAGATTGCTACTCCCATTCGTTTGAATTTGTTTTTGAGGTTTTGTGATTTTATCGTTTCAAATTTTATCATATTTGAAGCGAAGAAAATCTATTTCTACAGTTATTTCGCGATACAAACTTTATTTAAAATCTCAAAAATAGTCTCACCGTATGTATTAATCACAACTGAACTACTACTATAAAGTTAAATGAAAATTGGCTTTTGAGATTATGGAATGAAATATTGTGTATTTTCCCCAGGATCTGGCTCTTCCTCCACCTTTTCATCCAAGCTGTTGGTGAATCGAAAGAGACAAGAGGGCAATCCTCTCCTCAAATACGTTCGCAATGTGCCGTACGAATGGTCGGTCGACATTAAGGCCGACTACGAGTGCTCGAGGAATTGTGGCGTGCTCTACCTAAGCCTCAAGTACCACAAACTTCATCCTGGATATATTGAGACGCGATTGTCGGACGTAAGAAACTACGAGATAAAGGTTTTTTTTAATTTATTTGTAAGTTTATAAAATATTTGTTAGTAAAAACAATAAGCGATAGCTGCCTTTAAAACATATATTTGAACATTTTTTATGTTGTGGAATTTTTATTAGTTGATATAATAATTTATAGGTGTTGCTGGTATTGGTGAATGTGGAGGAGCCGGCGACACTACTTCGCGATCTGAACATGTATTGCTATCGAATTGGTTGGACGTTAATTTTGAGTTATTCCGTGGAAGAGGCCGCCGAGTATTTGGAGAACTTCAAATTGGCAGAAAAGCGCAGTCCCGAGGCGATGATTAACAGCTACCAACAATCTCGCGAAAAGAGACAACAACAACTGGCGGGCCGTCCGCCGACGGTGAAGGAGAAAAATCAAGAGGTTTTCAAATATTTTAATTTTTTATACTTTATTGGAGGCAAAATTTTTTGAAGTTTTCAAAAGCTTTAATTAATATTTGTTATAATTTAGAAAAATTAAGCAAAATTATCAATTAAATTTTTAGCTTTATGAGAAAGCATTGAAATTTCTCAGTTCAATTCGCAGTGTTTCACAGACTGACGCGAAACGATTGCTCGGCAATTTTGGTAGCATTTACGAGATTTCTAGCGCGTCCTGTGCGGATTTGGAACTGTGTCCAGGCTTGGGACCGATTAAGGCTAGGAATATCTACAACTTTTTTCGTACTCCATTTCTATTGCAATCTTGAATTTTTTGCGTTTAATTATTTATATGTATTATACATAAGTAACAATTGACCTGATATTTTGTCTTTTTTGTCGGAATTTCTATTTGATACTTCTTGATTGAGTTCAAATGCAATTTTTCGATATACCTTTTACATCTGGCTATGTCTTTCGTAAATCCTAATATTTTTATGGATTTGATTTTTTCATAATAATTTTACGGAATTTTAACGATTTGCGCATTTTAAACTTTTGGTTTTGGAAGTGTTCAAATTATTTGTAAGACTTTTTGCTTATTATTACAGGTACTTTACTGATATTGGAATTGTGAAAATAATTGCGGACAAAATACGGATTTTTGTTTTTAAGTAAATTATTATTGGACGTCTACTTTTTGGAATTTTTGACTGATTGATTCGATTTCACATTACATTTTTCATTATTATTTTTAACGCATTTTAATTTGGGATTTTGATTTGGTTTAGAATTGATTAGAATACTTCACAAAAATGTCCGACGTACCGGAAGACGCGAACGAGCATTGTCCGGGCACGGGCAGCGAAAAGGCCGGAAAAACGTCGTCCTGCGCCGGCTGTCCCAACCAACAGGCGTGCGCGACCGGCGTGAAGCCCGTCGACCCCGACATTGCGCTTATTCACGATCGTCTCAAAAACATCAAGCACAAGGCAAATATTGCTTGTTTCTTTGCAGATATTATGTTATATTTATTCTAACTTTTTATTGCTTTTTGATATGAAAAATATGTTTTGGCACTATCAAGTTTGATGACTGACTACGTATTTTGCGAATTCAAATTGTTTTTAGATCCTCGTGCTGAGTGGAAAGGGCGGTGTAGGAAAAAGTACGGTGACGACAAATTTGGCGCTTTCATTGGCGGCTCTGACTTCAACCGGCCAAATCGGGACGGGCGATGCGCCAACCGCACTGCACCAAGTGGGCGTGCTCGACGTCGACATATGCGGACCGTCGCAAGCGCGCATGTTGGGTTGTGAGGGCGAGAGCGTTCACAATAGCGCAGAAGGTAGCTAGCTACCTTAAGCTTTACCACAAATATATGTGAACACATTATTGTGAACTAAGCTTTAGGTTGGTCACCGATCTATGTGCAAGACAATTTGGCAGTGATGAGCATAGCGTTTTTGACGGACTCGCGCGATAACGCTGTAATTTGGCGTGGACCGCGCAAAAACGCACTCATCAAACAATTCTTGCGCGACGTCGACTGGGGCGAAATCGACTTTTTGCTAGTGGACACACCGCCTGGCACCTCCGACGAGCATATCTCTATCGTTCAACTGCTGCTCGAAGCGTCATCGCTGACCGGCGCCATTATTGTTACGACACCTCAAGAGGTTTCGCTGTTGGACGTGCGTAAGGAGGTGAGTATTTATGCAACTATGCGTTCGTATATTTTTTGGCGTTTTATTTATTTTTTCAATTATTGAAGTAGGCTTTGTCATTGCCATGCCATTCACAATTATTTCACAAATTACAATAAATCGATAATTACATTTATTTGAGATTTATAATTCAATGTTTGCAAGCTTTAGATCAATTTCTGCATGAAAACAAAAGTGCCTATCCTCGGCGTTATTGAGAACATGTCCCAATTTGTGTGCCCGTGTTGCTCCACGGCCACCGCGCTTTTCCCGTCGACCACGGGCGGCGCTACGAAAATGTGCGCGGATTTGGGGCTGACGTTGCTCGCCCAATTGCCCCACGATCCGCGGCTGGCCGAGTGCGTCGATAAGGGCGAAAACTACATTGACGCGTTTGGTGCTAGTGCTCCTACTGCGAAAGCGTTCAGCGATTTGTCAAAAATTGTGCTCGCAAAGTGCGGCGAGAGTCATATTTGAGGATCTGGCGCGCGCGACATTATTGTGATGGTTTTTGTTGTTGAAATATTTGAAAAATTTATTTTTATCTGAAAACGAAGCTATACTTTGAAAAAAATTTTGAACAAATAAAACGGATTTGAAAGAAGAAAAAGTACGGGAAAATGTAAGTCATTTTGTAACATACTTTTTAAAAATAATTTTTAGAAAATTATGAAAATATATTTGGTGAATTTAACTATTCGTAATATAGACATTAAAAATTGTTATAAATGTTTTTGTTAGAGGAATAAAATTTTATTTATTTATTTCAAGTTCCACAATATAAGATTTTAACTTATCTCAGTTATTTTATTATTATGATTTTGAAATATGAAAATATTGGGTTGAAATTTTTTTATCGGAAAATGTTTTGTTGTCAGAAATGGCAGCTAAATCGCTGCATAGGGTGGTCGTCACGGGTCTGGGCTGTGTGTCGCCCTACGGTGTGGGCACGTTGGCGTTGTGGGACGGTTTGATGAGTGGAAGGAGTGCAATACGGTACGATTCACATTTGGGATGCGTGGTGGGACGGGTACCCGACTATTTCAATAAATTTTCTTCTTCAGACGGAACTGGTAATTTAGACAATTTTCTATTATGATTTTTCGATTTGTAATTACTAATTACGGCAGATTTCAATTTTTTTTTGTATTGTTGCGTCGACAATTTCCGTTAACAATTTTGTCGTATATTTATTAAATTTAATTAATTTCTTGAATCAATTCTGTTAGGCGATGGAGATAGGCTTTCATCAATTATCGAGGACGACTTGATAGCGGACTTACAGCGTCGCCGCAGTGAATTGAGTCGCGCATCGGAATTTGCGCTTATCGCCGCGTGTGAGGCGCACTGCGATGCGGGGTTGGATTTGCGCAATTCCGGAGAGCTCAATGCCGACTTTGGCGTGAATATTGGTAAGTGTGGAAGGCTTTCGTAAGTGTGGAAAGATTGTTGTTTGTTTTTTATAGGTTTTCCGTTTTTGGCTAGCTTAACACTCATTTCACGGAACGGAAATTGATTTCCGTTTGGCAATAATTTATGTTTGTGATTACATATGCATTACCAGTGAACTTTTTTTCTTGAACATTATTAATTTTTTCTTATTATTATTTGATTTAGGTAGCGGAATTTCTGACCTTTGCGCGATTTTCGAGACTGGAAAAAATGTCGAGGCCGGCGACCGGCGACGTGTTTCGCCGTTTTTTGTGCCAAAAATTCTCACGAATACACCGGCGGGCTGTGTGGCACAAAGGTTCGATTTTTAGCTAATTTTTTATTCATTATTTTACCTTTTTGAGTTGAAGGTTTAAACTGGGAGGCGGTAATTTGTCGTCGTCGTTGGCATGCGCAACGGGTGCGAATTGCATCGGCGAGGCGTTTGAACACATTCGCGCAGGCCGATGGCGCGGAGCGTTCGCCGGCGGCACGGAAAGCTGCCTTAACGACATTGCGGTCGCCGGCTTTGCGCGCATGAAGGCGTTGGCGAAGGGTGATGAGGGTATGATTTTTAATGAAATTTTATCAGACGAATAGAGAAATAAGAACAAAATATTCTAGTTGCTAAAAATTTACGATCAAAAATTTTTCTGATTAGAAAAATTATGATGTTGGTTGAAATATTGTTTTTAAAATAATTTAAAATTTATTTTTCTATATTAGCAAGAAAACAAGTCCTTTTATATATCAATTTACATATTTTTAGAATCTATTTCGCGCCCCTTTGATCAACAACGGTGTGGATTTGTTTTGAGCGAAGGTGCCGCGGTATTATTCTTGGAACGTTTGGAGGATGCTCAAAAACGAAATGCCAAAATCTACGCTGAAATTTTGGGCTACGGTATAATTAATTACAATTTTCCGTAATTTTGACTGCCAATTCTAATGATTTTGCAGGTATCGCCAGTGATGCGTTCCATGTCTCGGCACCTGAGCCAAACGGCATGGGCTCTCGACTGTGCATGCAGCGATGCATTGAGGACGCTGGTCTTTTGGCAGCCGCTGCGGTTCAGGCGCCTATAGCGCGGTCGAACGCCTCGTATGATTCAGCTGGCAGCGCCGCTCAACTATTTCCGAGCGCAGAACTACCCGGCTACGTGAACGCGCACGCCACATCGACGCCGCTGGGCGATCGAGCCGAGGCGCTTTCAATCTTAGCGTCGTCTGCACTGGATGGAGCTTGTGTTTCGAGTATTAAAGGTACAAGTTTTGTGCGAGGTTAAACATTTCCAAATATTTTCTATTTGTTTTCTAATTAGGCCATATTGGCCATACACAAGCGGCCGCCGGCGCTTTGGAGACTACGGCGACAATTCTTGCCGTGCAAAACGCATTGATTCCACCGACGCTGAATTTCGGCGTATCGGACGAGGAATACCGCGCGCTCGACATTGTCGGCGGCGCGCAAGCGCGCGCGTGGAAGCGCAAAACCGGCTACGAGAAACGGCGCATTGCACTGAAAAATTCTTTCGGTTTTGGCGGCGCGTTTGTCGCGCTCTGCATCGCGGAATTTGTGGCGTAAGTGTGGGAATTCTATGTGAAATGTAAGCAATAATTTATTAATCATGGTAATATGTAGTGGAAG
>SAUE01003065.1:27759-43279 GCA_009724625.1 Deladenus siricidicola | reverse complement strand
AAAAATTATCTCACCCCCGGTCTGTACTGAACGAATGTTCAAAATTATAAAAAGTCTACATTGAAAGCCCACCAATTCTCTTCCGATGTTTGTGGAACACCGCAGGAACAATTGTCTGGAAAGAAGGTCGCTGTAAAAAGGCATCCCGATCTTTGGTTTTATTGAACGATGGGGGGGGGGGTTCCTTTTCGCTTTTTTTTCCACATTCATCTAGAGAAACGCCCTTTGCTGCAAAGTTGTGGTCTGAGCGCAAAAACTGTTATACGTACATGTGTTCTTTGTTTCTCTGCATTCTCCTGTAAAAGTGTTATCTTTTCTTCGAAATCCTCGTTCTCTAACTTCAGTAATCACTTCGACAATTGAAGGCAGAAAAAGCATCAACAAAAACATTTATCTTGTAAATATTTTGGAAATAAAAATGAAAGAAATCAGTCCGTAACCAAGCAAGTCCATTCTGTTAAATATTAAAAGCGATAAATTTTCTACTTTTTCATTTTGCAATAATTTGGAAAATAGTGTTGATTAATAATTTTTTAATCATTTAATCGAAATTCGATTAACCACTTTTGCTTTAATCGATTTCTCAGTTTTAGTTAAATAATATACCGTACTCAGGTAGATATGTTAAATGAGGTGTTTTTAATTTGGAATTCCGGGGACTCAAAGAAGATTTGAAATTTTTTAGAATTAAAAATTTTCTATTTTTCGTTTATACATGAGGTGTTAAAGTTTAGAAATTTTTGATAATAAAAGGAATGCAAAATAATTTATATCTATCGGAATGGGAAATACATAAATTCGAAAAATGATTGAGAATATTTTATTGAAGAATTTGTAAAATGTGATTGAACAGTAATTTTTCGAAATTGTCGTAGCTTTTTTTCGAATTCTGGGGATCAAAATGGCCGGAATTTTAAATTCGTATTGCGTCATTTTCGGAATTCGGAATTCCGCCAATTGGTACATTTGTATAATACGATGTACATGTATGCACATGTATAAATTTATGTTTTTTTTAATTTTTTTTAATTTTTGTGTATGTATAAGATCCAATTTAACAATTTTGATAGATAGATCCAATTTTCACAAATTTGCAATTTTTTGTTTAGTTTTTATATACATATATGGATAGTTGAGAAAAAATTTATTTATAAATTTTATATAATTAATAAGCGGAAATTCATAAATACTTTGTCACAAATGTATTTACAGCAAAATTGAAAGCTTAGCAAAGTCGGCCAATCGATTCGATTATGCGCGCTAAATTCATTTGCCATCCGATCCCGTCACGTACTCTTTTGCATTTGAAGCTGTCTGAAATTTTTTAAATTACTTCTTCTTATCGTTTGGCAGCGTTAAAGGACCGAATTCCCTTTGTCATTCATTCATGGGGCTTCTGCACAGACTCATTTTGTAAATATCAAAAATTGAATTTTGCCCAGAGAGAGAAAGAGAGAGAGAAAGAGAGAGAAAGAGATAAATCATAAAAACAAAATTTAGAGAATTGGTTATTCTAAAGAGATAGTGTAGTGTGGGGGAGGGGGAAGTAAAGGTATAAAAAACCTCGGCTACGGTATCCATGGCGCTATTGTAGGAGTCTTTGACGTAATCCTTCGCGTCGATGGCCTTCTCCTTGATGAGCTCGGCGAAGCCTTTGTTCTGAGCGTCTTCCGTCTTCGCGCTTTCCGCCTTCTAAACAAGCCACATTTACCGTAAAAAGTTATTCAAAAACGAGTTTTCATATGTAAATCAGAAAGCAAAATGCAAATAGAAAGTAAGAAAATTTACATCGGAAATGGCGTTCAGCGCCTCGTCATACTTTCGCTTTGCGGCGTCACGCGCCTCGTTCGCCTTGTCACGCGCCTGTTCCCGGAAGCTTTGCGAACCATTGTCCGCGTTGTTGCGCGCCTCCTCCGCGCGCTGTTCCGCTTCCTTGTTCGCCTTGTCCCATTCAGCCTTCGCCTCCTCCAGCTTCTGTAATAAATCATATTTGCAAAAAATATGTATTATAATTTACAACTTTGAAATTATTGTAATAGTTAGTCTCGGTTACGTTCTTAAGCGCGCAAACCTTTTGGAAAGCTTCCTTCGCGTCACCGTAAGCGTTCTTTAGGCCCTCCGTGGCGTCGTGCATTTTGTCGCTGGCAGAAGACATTTCAGCAAAATAATTTGAATAGTTTTCTGCGTATCTAAATCACTCTTCATTCAATATGTTACGGTTTCTACATGCGCGTCCTACATGTACACAATAGCATACGGTATATATTGTATGTATTACTATTATATTCTAAAAAAAGTTGAAAACCAGAATACAGATTTATTTGTAAAACTAAATTTTTTCTCCAAAATTGATGGAGTTTGAAATTTACAAAAATACATTAATTTTATTTTTAGCGGTCCCCGGGCATTACTTTGGATGGCAAATTACTATTAAAAACGTTAAGGAAGTAAATTATCCCTTCCTTCTGCAAACCAAGTAAAAGTGAAAAAACAACAGCAACAAAAAATGCAAAATAAAAGGAAATTTTTGCAAATATTCTGTTTATCAGACATTTTTCAATCTATAATTTTTGTTGTTGTTGTTGTTGTTGTTGTTTACCACAAAATAAAAGCAATTTTTTATCGATGAATAACTGTACAACAAAATATTATTTTCCAATTTGTTATCATTTAATATACACTTTAAAATACATGCCAACTCATGTTTTGTGGATTTAAGATATAAGCCCAAAAACCCCCAAAAAATTGTAAGCCCAAAAAATGATAACAAATCGGAAAATTTCAGATTTGGTAAAAAGTTTGTTTGAATGAGCAAATCGTCAACTCTGTCTCTGATATCAATGTATCATTATTTGATATCATTGTCGAATGCTCATTGTTAGTGTGATTCATTGCCAAAAATTCTTTCTATCAAAATTCCGTTAGTGTGCAAAATATTCAAAAATGTGCATTGATTGAAAAACGATGATTGAAAAAAGTTTAAAAATGTGGGACAATGTAAAATTTGATTGCAAATTGAATGAATAAACCCAAAAAAAATCATTGAAAATTGGGAAATTTATCGCACATAATGTTTTTATACAAAATTAGTTGATTTCGAAATATTTTTGTTCTATATTTAGAGCGTTCCAGAAGCCAATAGAATATCAAAAACAAAAGAAGAATAGGGAAAGAAAGTAGAAGTGAGAGTTAGGGAAAGTAAGAGATAGAAAGGAAAGCAAAAAATATTTCAACACAAAAAATTCTCATTTTAGTGGAGGAAATAAATAAGCCACGTGGATATTTTTGCTTTTTTTTCACTTTTTATGCCTCACTTTCCTCTTTTTACTTCGTTTCTTTTGTGTCTGACTGGTTTGCTTTCGTTATTAGCGAAAATTCACATCATCCTTGCATTTTCCATATACAATTTGAGTATAGAAAGACCGAGAGAAGCCCCCCTGTGGATGAAAGAATGACAAAGAACACATCGCACGAGTGTGATCTTCGCAATAAGGGAAGTCCCCATTTTTTCTTTGAGTAATTCACTCCACTGTTGAAAGCCATTCTCAGCAAGTAATGAAGGGATCTTTGCATCGGATCGCTGAATTGAATCAAATGAATTGAATCAATGAATTTGCATTAGACAATTGAAACATAAATGTAAAGTTGAAAAAAAAGAAGTAAGAAGGGGTCATTGCGAGAAGCCATTTATAATAAGGTACTGTACTAGTGAAAGAAATTTGCAAAATTTTGATGGAATTGGACTCATTTAATGCGAATTTATGCAAAGTTGTCAAAGCTCCGTGTATTTGGGAAAGCTTGCAAATTAATTTTATTCTTATCATTATTATTATAAAAAAATTAATAACTAATACTGTCCTTCGACGAAGTTTTTTAAAAAATCACAATTTTTTACATATTTTCAGCCAAAAACAAATAAAAATCCTCTCCATAAAAGACAAGAACTTATAAAAAATAAAGAAATATGCGACGAAAACACCGTGATGTGAGTGAGTGAGGATAAGGGAAGGTGGAGGGGGAGGGGGTGGAGGGAGAGGTGGCAAAACAAAAACAAAGAAAAACAAAACAGAAACATATGAAAGAAAAAGTTGATTAAATCCATAAAAGCTGAAAAACGTAAACAACTCAAATTGGCAAAACATTTCAGATGCAAATGCTTCAAAGCAAAAGCGTGACAATTTTCAGTACGGAAAGGAAAACACACTTAATGTCACATTAAAAAAGCTAACGCTTTAGTCATTTTTCATTGCCAAAAGCACAGAATTATCCATCAACTTTGTTGTTTGTTTTGTTTGTATTATTTGTTTGTAATACTTCGATCTTTGTTTTGAGTTTGACTTGTAACGTACGTGGTGAAATAAACCCTTTATGTATGTTTTGTTCTGATACATAAAATTGAATTTTTTAGGGTAAAATTGATGAAAAAAGCGGAAATCACAACATTACAAAATGATCTCTCATCTAACCTCATTGGCAAAAAGAAAAAATGAGGTAAAAAACACGGGAATGTGTTTAGTGTGATAACGTGTGTCTAACGTGTGTGATAACATCATTTAGATCAAAAAACGAAACACATTTTAGCCCAATGTTCGAACAAAAAAACATCAAATTTGTACTTTTTTAGTGTTAAAAGGGAAAAGCTAAAAATAAATATAAAACACGGGGAATAAATTTTCAATTATGTATTTGCAAAGGTCAAACATTTACGGAAACGGAAACACGTCACTATGTCAGCCTCCATTCTATCTCTATTCTCTCTCTACTCTGCCTCTCTTTTTGTCTGCCTGTAGGTCTGTCTGTCTTCTTCTCTCTCCTCCTCCTTTTCTCTCTTTTCACTTCTCTACCCCCTTTCTCTCTTTCTCTTTTCTATCTCCTCTCTCTTCCGTCTTTGAAAAATAATATTCTTAGTCATTACTGCAGTAAATTTAAAAGGTTTTTTAAATTTTACCTAAAAAAAGTTGAATTATGAAAATATCACAATTATTATTTTATGTATTAAGTGCATCGATTTCAAAATTATTGTTCTATATTTTTTAGCAAAAACTTTTTTGTTATTCGTTTGTTTACCAACTAGGTAATATTAAACATCAAAAATTAAATTTTTTCTGACAATGAGTTTCAAGATCTTATTTGTGTTATTCGGTTAGTTACCAACGTTCCCAATTTCAAACAATATTTTATACGAGAGATAAAAGAAGGTTTATGTTCTCCTCATTTGAATTATTGCGAAATGCTATTGCAAAGATCGTAAATGTTATACTTTTTGTATGCGACAACAAAACGAAAGTGTTTTTTGCACGAAAATGTATGAAACAAAAATGAAAAATGAATAAGGAAAATAAGAAAATGCAAGTACGGAAAATTTAAATTATTTTAGGTGAAAAAATAGGAAGTATGTATATGTATAAAAATATGGATCAGAGATATATTCAAAAGAAATGATAACACAGAGAGATGTAAAAAAGAACTTGCGAATAGAGAAAGAGAAAAATAAAGAAAGAAAAAGAGAAAGAGAGAGAGAAAAGGAGAGAGAAACAGAGAGAAAAGGAGCACTGCAGAGGAAGGGAGATTGAGAAAGAATTATTATCAAAAACGAAAAGTGCACAGAAAAGTTGGAAAAAAACGCGTAAAACAGAAAATTGAAAAATCAGAGAGTAGTGTGCAAAAGGGCTGATGCAGAGATCGTTTTTTTGCGTGGAAGAAAAGCAAATTGGCAATATTTCCCTTTTATTTATGTTTATCAACAAAAGCAGCTTTCCTTCTCTTAATGTTACTTTGTGTTTTGTTGACGCTTTCTTTGTGTAAGTGTGTGTTTCTTCTCTCTTATTCACTTTTCTTTTCGATTATATTTTGCTAGTCCTTTCTTTCTTTGTAGTACATTCTTTCCCTTTTTTTCTTTATTATCTATTCCATTTTTCGCTTGTTATATCACCAACATTTTTGTTTCTGAAAAATTGTTCCATTTCACTCCATTTTTTCTTATTATTGCGCTGTTATTCGCTTCCTCTTTTTCTTTTGAATCCCTTCCCACATTTCGTCTATTGTCAGACTCCCTGAATGTGTTTACCATATTTCGCAATTCGAAGTAGCGCATATAAAAGCAGCTTTCCCCAAGCCAAATCATTTCATAATTTTGCGGCATTCGCATCTTCTTAGTATTCTGAGGTCCTACTTATATAGTCCAAAAATGTTAGGGTATACGTTAACTCAACTCACTAATACCTAGTATCGTTTTTTGAATTTGATTACAAATTTCTCAATATTCCCAATATACTTTCATCAAATCACCATTTACAGATTTGAATTATTATGAGCGGTAAAATGCACTTGAAATATTTATAATTACCATATTTTTTTAGCAATCAATCAATTCTATTCTTAACGCTAACGTTAAAACTTCAACTTTTCAAATATGCCAGAGAAAACTTTCCAAGACTCGTGCCGCGAAGCCGCCGATCAGGCCGGCCACAAGATGGATCAGGCTAAGGACAAGACCAAGGATGCATGGAACAACGCTGGCGAAAAAACCGCCGATGCGCGCGACAACATCAACGAAAAGGCGCACGACTTCAAGGAGGGCGCCAAGGACAAATACAACCAGGCCGCCGACAAAGTCACCGAAGTAAGTATTTGTGCCAACATTTTTAACACATAAGCTTTTGTTTGTGCAGAAAATAAATTTTTACGAAAAATTTATTTTTGTGTTTTAGTAATATTATGGATATTATGATAAGTTTATTACAGTATGTTTCGTTTTTTAGAAGAGCCGTGAAGCAAAGACGGATGACTCCAAGGGCATGATGGAGAACATGAAGGAGTCGCTGGTTAATGCGAAGGATACGATAGCAGAGGCAAGTCTTTAATCCTGTATGGTGAGGAATCTTTGCCGAAGAATGTAGAAATTTTTAAAGCACAAGTAAAAACATTTATAAAAAATTAAATTAAACATTTCAAATATTTTTAATATTTTTCCACCAATTTGGGATACTTTTTGGGATACTACACAACTAGCGAGTTAAATACCTACCAATTTTAGAAGGCGCATAACGCGAAAGAGTATGTTACGGGAAATTAAGTCAAGCTCGGATCTCCAGATTATCACGCGTGAATTCTCTTCGAAATCCACAGGGCTTTTTTCACTAAGTCCTTGAAGAGAGTGCTGTAAATATTGAAAATTTTGTATATATTTAAGCATTATTTCCGTATCTCAGCGTTACTTCAATTTATGATATATTCAACTCAAATTGCAATTTGAATAAATTTGGAATAAACTGCTTAGAATATTTCTTTGGACTTATACAAATATGAAAATTTACAATAAACACATAATTTACAAAACGAAAGCAATAGCAAAGAACTACAATATAAGAAAAAAAAGAAAATTCAACGAACAGTGAAAAAGTTTCTCAAAAACGGTCGCTCGCATACTTTTATTTGATGTTTTTTTTGTAAATTATTTACGCCAAAAAAGAGCTCGCTTAGAGTATCCTAAACATGTGTAATCAGTTTTTTGTCCATCCAAACCTATTACGTTGTCTTTATTGCAAAAATATAAAAAATGTATAAAATTATTTTGGTCCTCTACTCACCAACAACCCAAAAATTGGAATTTCGAAATTCAGAAAGCCTTGTTTACAAGTCTTGTACACATGTGATATTACAAAATAGAATAATTTAGCGCTTTACACGTTTGGCGTTCTGTTATTTTTTTATGAATTTTGCAACTGATCACTAATATATTTCTTGGAAGTATAAAAAATTGAAAGCAGTGTCCTTAAACTATTTTTGCGTGTACACCATACTTGTCCAGACCCCCTACAGAATAAAATAAAATAAATTTTTTGCGTAAATTTATGATTATCGTTCACAAAATTTGTGCGTAACTCAGCAATTTTCATTTTTATTGCATTTTTTCTATGTAACGGGTCACTTCAAAATTGGGGGAGGAGTGCTGAATAGGTTTCTCGATTATAAATATATATTTATTATAACATATTTAGCATTCTAGCGATGATTTCAACTGTAAAATTGTGTAGTCGTGTTCAACCGATATACACCGGATACCGCACCTTCTCTTTTTCAAAGAGGTAATTAGTATTTCATATGGGTGTCAAAATGTCAAATGCACCACGCTTTACAAAGTGACTTAAATAAGCGTGCATTATAATTTTCTGATTATAATTTTCCGATTCTAATGCATTCGTTCGATTTAACAAGCTTTCTTCTTTCTATTTTGCTAAACAGCCATCGGGAAAAGTTTTCTGAATTTCAATCACTTTAAACATAAAATGCTCCAAAAATAATGCATTTTGAGAGGATTTTTACCTATTTTTAGATTTTTTTCCCCTTCCTGTTACATTAATATGTTTTTTTCGAGACTGGGTCGGGTATAAAGAAAATTTATGTCTCCCGGTATTATTCTTTCCGGACGAGGTTAGTCAAAATACACACATATTTATAGAACGCTTGCAAAAGATCCGAAAGATCTTGTTAGCGAAGAGCATGAGCGCGCCGAGAAGACTTGTTCAATTGACGGTGACAATGCGCCGACGTTGAAAGAATTGAGGAAAAAAGCGCAACAGAACCGGTCACCAAATGACCCTCAATTTAGGGTAAGAATTAATTTTAAAAGACGTATTTTTTATCTTTAATTGTGAATTTTATTAGCTTGATCAAAACGACGACTTTGGCAGTGCAGTTGCGGAAATGAAACGAAAAATCGGTTTATCGAATAAAAACATCGACGAGGTTAGTCTTCTTATTATTTTTTCCCGTAAGGCCTCAACCGAAAATTTTCCCTCGAAAATTGATTTTTTATGTGGCCTGGTGAGAAAAATCGATTTTTTATGAGTTTTTATTTTTTTAATGTATAAAAATATTTAGGAATTTGAAAAGCTAAAGAATAAGTTATTTGGCAAATGAACATGTGGATTTGTGGGCATGGAGACGACACATATTTTTAATTAATAGGAAATATCGAATATATTGTAAAGATTTTTATTTGTGTGGGATGAGGATTTTTTGGAAAATATTCATTATTTTATTTGAAAATTGTTGCAAGACAAATTCTGAAGTAAGTCCTGGTACAAATGTGCAGTGTTAAATTAAGGATTATCTTTTTTGAATTGGTATAACATTTTTTTAATGTATTATAATATTTGTGCCTTAAAACCACTGGTTTTTATATTATATAATTGGAATAATAAATTAATTATGGAAAACTTTTTGTTAAATAAATTCACAAGTTAACCTTTCGATATGTGGAAAAATAATTTCAAAACTTTTTACAATAAAAATGAAAATTTAATGAAATCTAAAAATGTTGATTCCAAATACATACAATGCACTTAAAAAACCGTATAATTTGATATTTTATTTTTTGCATATTTTGTAGGGTCACAAAAACCGAGTGAAGGCAATTCGAAAATGACTTTTTTGAAATACATTTTTCAGTGAAATTCTTGTTTTTGTAACAGAGCGTTAGAGAGGACCAAGATTTACACAATTTCGTTAAACAATTTTTGTTGTAAACAACAATTTTTCTCGTTCTTTGGTAATGAACTTGTTGTCTATCTCATTCGTGTCTATGAAATTTTCCTCTGCCGTCTTTTTTCTATTTTCTTCTGCATCCGTCAACATAAAAGCTCGCAAAAAACAAAGAACACAACGTTGTTGTTGTTGTTGCTAAACGTGCATAATGAACTTTTCAGATAATAGTTAATAGTTTAGTGGTTTATTATTCGAATTTGAATTTTTATTTGAATCTGCGTATTAACTTTTTTTAGATTTACTTCTGAAATTTTGGTGCTATTAGTAGCTATTAGTATGCGCCAGCGGTCGGCTTCAATTAAATTTCATATTATGTTTTAAAGATTTTATTTTGAAAGAAATATAATATATTGAATTTTTGCCAATCGCAAATTTTGTCATCCCTGATCTTTAAATTAGAAATTAGATCTTTAAATTTTTAAAGCCAAAAATCATAATGGACTTGCCAATTAGTGCCTAATTCCAAGAATTATATATTGTATCAAATCGGTTGAAATAACAAAACTTAATAATATTAGCATGTTTAGAAATTAAAAAAAATTATATACAACGATATATATTCTATACAAATTATGTCGCGCATAATTCTTGGTAATGCCGCAAGGCAAATTTGTCAGCAAGAAAATAAGGTTCTTCTGGTTCAGTAAGTTTTTTGATCATTATCTTTAGTTTGCCGAGGATGTTTACGTTGGATATGTACATATATCCTTGGAAGAACCGTAAAAATTTTAGACGGACAACGGTGGCTCGATTGAGTAACAAAGCCGGCGATGACGCCAGTACTGAGGATAGAATGTCGTCGTATCGGATGAGTCAGACGGCGTCGCGCGGCGCTGACAAGGCAAAAGAGAGCTTCAACGAAGCTATGATGTCGGCTGCCTCAAAGGTCTGATTTTTAAAGCACAAATACTTTTAAAAAATTTAAATTGGTTTTAAAATTTTTTTATGTGTTTTGAAAAATTGGAATAATACCAACCTTTTCTTTATATGTATGTCATTTTGTCAAAATATTTAAAATTCGTACAGTTAATTGTATTCGAAAAAACTTTACGTATTTATTTACCATCTTAAAACATAAAAATGTTAGTATTTATTTTTCGATGCACATATTTACCAACATTTTCATATGTCGGCTAAGGCGGCGAAAAATGAGACAAAAGGCATGGGTGCCAAGGCGTCAGATAAGGCTGGTGATGCTTACGATAGTGTAAAATCCACAGTTAAAAGTGCAAAGGACAAGGTGGTCGAGGCACGTTTGTTTATTAGCTATACGTAATTAAATTGTAATTGTTAAAACGTGAGAGATTGACAAAATATTTAAAGGATTACAACCAAATATTTTAAGTTGAGTAGAAAGCTTTACCGCGGTTTTTTTAATTTTTAATCCAAAGTTCTAGGTTTAAGATCACTTTTAAGCTTAATTCTCTTTTAATTTTTTTCTGAAAGTGATAGATTTGGGCATATAAATTTTATTTTCAAAATTTTAGAAAGCGACACAAGCGAAGGACGCAATGACCGGTGACCGTAAATAGTTTCATAAAGCTCAACAGGTGACAAAGATGATGGCTCTAAAATAAATCTTGTCAAGTCAATTTCATCATTGTACTTTGATATTTTTTCGTCGTTCATTTTTTTATAATAAATGATTTATATCATCACATCGATTATCTGAGCTGAATTATTTATCAAAAATTTCAAGGAGTTAAAAAAATTAATGAAAATAAATATTTATTGTATTTCAAATTTGTGCAAATGAAATTATTTATATAATCATCATATTACATTTATTTTTTATTACATACATGCATATATACAGTACTTTATTCATTATTTATTTCATAGCGTTTATAAAACGTCAATGTGTAAATAAAGCTAACTAAAACCATAAATTTAATTTTCTGACAATTTGCTAGCTGCGAATAAATAAGCTCTCGACCACGCCATCTTTAATTGCCTTCCCGCTTTTCACCTTTTAGCGCATCTTTTGCCTTGGACGCTTTCTGAAAACTCAAATAATATAATTTATTATTAAAAGTTTTAAAGAATCGATCAGCTCAATTTTTTAAAATAAATTTTCAAATATTGTACCGCTCTTACGCTGTCTATCGCGTCTTGCGCGGTGTCGACAGCACCGCGAATCGACGCGCCTGTCTTCTCAGCAATTTTTCCACCGAGACCTTTCGGAGCGTAGCCCTCGTCATCGGCTTTCTAAAAATGGTGTATATATAATTTAGAAGTGGCATTGTATGTACATAAAGCAGTAACTACAGCAATGTGATATGTATATAAAAATATTTAAGATTTAAGTACGTATAAGAGATTGGTTTTGGTTATACATCGAAATGATTCAATACAGTTGCTATCAGTGCTTTTTGAATCTGTAAAGGAATACAAATGAACTACCAAACACACACATACTACAAGTGTCTCAAAAAACCAGTATATATACATATATGTATCAATTTGCGTGATTTGATTACCTTTTGTGCTTCGTCCATAATATCATTACTGATACGATGCGATACCTTTTTCTTCGATTTAGAGTCATCGCCGGTCGTGGATGTGGCTGTTCGGCTGAAAATATTAGCATTAATTACTTTTGTATCTGAGTTATTTATGTGATTACATTTAGTACGACGCCCCAAAATCTTGCAAATCCTTAAAATTACTTTTGAAATTAGCAAATACAACTTACTGTACAGGGAAAATCATAGTGCGCGTTTGGCAAATCGGCCGGACACTTTTGTTTAATATCATCTTGAAAATTTTTGAGTATTGGCAGGCAATAAAAAAATATTAGCGGTATTTATTAAATTACGGTTTCTAAAAAAATTTAAAAAAATGTAAAAAATTTAAAAACAAATTGTAATAAATAATTTTTTTATAAATCACATTAGATTTGTTAATTATAATTCACATTAGCTTCAAAATTGTGCAAAAATAAGATTATTATGTATTAATTGAAGAATATATCAGACACATGCATTTGTATGTATTGTCGATTAAAAAATTGACATTTTTACTAAATAGCTAAATCAAATGTTTCAAAAAATAAACAAATGATTTTTTGCACTGCTAATTTTTAAAAATAACAAAAAAGTGTTCTATGTATTTTTGAATTTGTTTTTTTGCTTTATTTCAAAATACATTAAAAAGTATGCAAAAAACATTTTCTTTTTTCATAGAAAGGGTAAAAAAGCAAGAGAGAGAGAGAGAGAGAGAAATGCAAAAGTTTATATGAAAACATCACACAGTGATAATATCTACATATATATAATATGTACCGTATTAACAATTGTTATCGTAACTATCTCATAGTAAGCATGTCATAAATGTGGTTCAAAGATTAACGTTTCAAAAATGACAAAGATCACTAACTTTCAAGTTTTCATTTTTTTCATTTTTGCTTCACATATGTTCTTTCCTACATTTTTGTGTGAAATACGTGCAAAAATGAATTTTCCAGTAAACAATTTCGCAACCGTCTCGCACACAAACAATATACAAGAAGCGAGAAGAAAAAACCCTAAAAAATAACACGGAGAATGGAACTAATAATAAAAGAAATATTATATAGCACTTCGTTATGTCTAACTTTGCATTTTGTTTAGCTTTTTTTGTTGAATTTGCTGCACTCTTACATAAATATTTTTTATTTTTTATTTATTGCTGAATTTTGTGTGCGAGACGGCAGGCAAAGAGTTAGACGAAGAGAAAATGAGAAATGGAGAGAGAATAGACAAAAAAACAACCATTATATTGGTAAAATGCAAAAATATTAGTTCAATTTGTAGCCAAAAATAATTTTTGATTTTTAATGTTTCTGAAAAGTTTAAGATGAATCCGAAAAGCCATGATATAGCTACATGCTAAGCTACTAGCTAAGACAGCTAAAGAGAAAAAAGAAATGATTTTTTCACTTTGCATTTTAGGTACGTAAAGTATATTATTGAAAGATTCACATTGTGCCTTTAGCATGAATATATTTCGAAGTACGCGAAATTTGCATAAATGCAATATTTGGACACTCAGGTACTTTAATAACATGACTTTACTTTTATTATAAATTTTAATGTTTAAAAAATTTTATTGAAAAAGGATAGAGCTAAAGAAAGCTAAAATATTTAAACCCAGTCCACGCACTATAACATATGTACATATTTCAAATGTATATATTGTATGTATATATTTCAAAAAAAATTTTATATGTTAGCAGCCGAGCCAAAAGTGACAGAACACGCGAAAGCAAAAGCGTCTCGGAAAGTATTACGAAGAAGACGAGCTTCAAGGACGTGGGCGAACAATTGGGCGACTCGCGCAAGAACGAATTCAATGAAACGACGAAAAAGTTGACAAAAGTTGGTAAAATTCCATCATTTAACTTGAATTTGAATTAATCGTTGAATTCGTAACCGTTCAATTTGCTTTAAGAAAACGCCACCTTCCAAAACGGACGAGTCGAAGTCCACGAAAAAGTCACCTGGCAAGTCGATTGACGCCGACGCGAACTCAAAGTCAAAAATGACGGATGCCGAGGTGTGATCATTTATAACACAAAATGTTTTTATTTACAAAAATATATTTATTTTATACTTGGCAAAAGTTTTTGCTCCGAAAACTGACAGCAAACCAATAGCGCAAACAAATAAATTTAAATTAAATACTTTTAATTTTTAAATATAAACATTTTTAGAAGGCAAAGTTGGAAAACGAGAAGTCAAAATCCACCGGTAAAACATAAACGCTTATGCAGCAGTCATTCAATGCCAATTTTAAAGCATATGCATTTGTATGTACATATACTCTAATTATTGTTTAATGTTCGTATGTACATAAATATAATAACATACATATGTACGTATAATAAAATAATTCCTGTAAAGTCACTTATATTTGAATTACCGATTACATCGACAGGAATTACACTTTCCTTAATGACTTGGAAATGTTTATTTACGTAAAAGATTTAACGGTATTTACACATAAAATTATATTTCCGTTTATTTATGGCCGAATTTTGAAATTATAAAGTTTTGAAATTATAAAAATCAATTTTTTATAAATATGTAAAAAACTAATTGAAAAGGAAATTTTAATTTAAAAAATCCCTTTTCGCCTAACTTACGTATTTTTACTAACATTACTAACTTACATACATATGTATATAACTTACATTTTGTGAAAGAGCGCTTTTTCCAAAACAAATCCACACGTGAGACAAAAAGGAGAAATGAACGTAGCAAAAAAATTTGCGTAAACAAATTTGCCGCGTAGTTTTCACTTTTTCGTTCGCTCTCATCGTTTGCCATCACATACATACAGATATATTCTATGTATGTATGTATGTATGTATGTATGTATGTATGTATGTATGTATGTATGTATGTATGTATGTATGTATGCATTATGTGTGCACTTTTTACTAACTTCTGTCCTTTATTTTTCCATTGACTCTGCTCTCTTGTTATGTTTTTCTATTTAAGGGTTTTTGTTTGGGTACTTGATCAATTTCTTCTGAGCGATCTCTGGTTTTCACCACACTTTCCTCCATATTCTGCGATTTTAATTATTTTTTAAATTTTTTAAGTATACCACACATTATATATTATATTTTATATTATCTCGGACATACAGTTCAAAAATTAAAGTTATTATTAGAACAGTTGAATGTTTACGATTAACAGATGATTGGATATATGTATGAAGCTTTTAAAAATTGTTTATTTATTTATTAGAACAATTAAAATGTTATTGACTGAAGTCTTGAAGTGATTAAAAATTATTACATTATTTTTTAGAATAAAAATTAAAAAGAATTTGCTATTTGCAACATTAAAGTTAATTTGAATATTTTTTATTATGTTCAAATATTTTCTTGTAAATACTGTTTAACCGGTGTTTTCCCTTTTTTCAAAAAATGAAATTGAACCGACAAAATGAACTTGAAAAAAATTCAAGTCACCAGTTCAAG
>SAUE01003065.1:11309-22899 GCA_009724625.1 Deladenus siricidicola | reverse complement strand
GTTTGTTGTCTTGTCTTGTTTGTATCTCAAAAATATTTTCGCGAAGCCGATTGAAATTGCTATTGTTTATATGTTATTTTTCTTTACAGAAAGCTGCTCGTGCCAAAGAAACAGTCCAAGGCAAAGCAACTGAAGCAGCTGATTACGCCGGCGAAGTTTATGACAATGTCGGAGATGACGTGAGTAATGTGAGTTCTTTTTCTTAATTTGAGTCAATGTAGAGGCATTTTGGACTCCGTTCTATTCTTTGTGCTGATATTACACAATTAGTTTAGTACATTGTTAACGGAGTGCTTAAAAATTGCACAGTTAATACATATACATATATTTATATATTATATGTTTTATAGATGGGTTCTCAGTTAGGTGACAAGGCACGCGAAGGAGGCGAACGCGCTAAACATGCTGGCGATGAAGCACAATCTATTGGCGGAAGAATTTATAACGCCATTAAAGATACTATAGTCGGTACCTCAGATACGGCTCAGCAAAAAGCGTCAGAGGCTGGAGACAAAGTTAAATCTACCGCTCAAGCTGCCAAGGACAAAGCTAGCGGTATATATGACTCTGCTAGCAACTCTTTTGTAGAAGCGAGCGATGATGCGTCAGAGGTTTTTATTTATTTTTGCATTATAGCGGGTAGCACTAGGGACTCTGGTACTATTAAGTTGTGGAATTACTTCTTTCACCTTTGTTTCATACATTTTCAGGGCGCTTCAAATTTAAAAGAAAAAGCTAAGAATGCTGCAAAGAAGAAGGCCAATGATGCATATGATTCTGCATCCGATACGTTGAATAATGCCAGGAACAGTAAGGTACAACATGTTTTGCTAAAGGATAGTAATAATTAAATGAATTTATTTTTTGACTTTTTGTAAATGGTTATGAAAACGTTTTTAACCCTGCTGACTAAAAATTCTTGAAGATTAAAAAATTCGTGAATATTGTAAATTTTGTAGGCAGCGACTGATGCTCAGGAGAAAGCTGAATCGTTTGGTGAGGCGGCGAGGCAAAAGGCACACGAAGCTTATGAAACCGGCGCAGATGCATACGACAACGTGAAAGAATACATGTCAGAAGTATGTTTTATTATATACGTGCGCCGAGTTTTACACACAATTTGAATGTGCTTTTTGCACACGAATTGTAGGAAGAGTTTGTTATTTAAAAAAATGAAAAATGGCTTTATCCTCTTGACATTGTATGTATTTATATTTTTCATTTCAATAAAAAAGGTACGTGATATGCTCGTTTTTTGAATTTGCTGATATGTGGCTTTTAGAAAGCGCCTAGTGCCAAAGATGCAGCAAAATCTGCGGCCAGCGGGGCTGCCAATGCAGCGAAAAAAGTGTATAACGCCGCGGCATCATCGGTCTCGGATGTAAGTTACTTTTTTATTCTTATTAATTTTTTATTTTAGTTTCTACTGATTATAAAATTCAATTAAACAAGACAAAGTGTAATTATTAAGAAACAATTTTTTTTGATAAAAGTTGGAGTAGCGTTTCCAAAATTTAAATTTTAAGCGGAATTTTTATTTTTACCGTATACGACTGGAGTAAAATGCTTCTAGGAAGTATTTTCATCCAATAAAAGAGTTTTATCAGGTTTTTGTTCCCAGTTTATGATGTATTATTTCATTGATAATTTCGGCGTATAATTTTTGATTATTTTAGACAGCAGGCAACTTGAAGATGAATGAATATGACTGAAAAATTGAAGACACGACACGTTCAAGTAGCATCGAAAACGATTTTTCATCGACTTTCTAAAACTTTTTTTTAGGAAAAGAGTTTGATTTGCGATGAAAGTTTTTTGGCTCATATTGTAAAAATATTTATAAGTGAACTAAGGATAAGGGTAAATCGTATAGCTGAAATTAAAAAAAAGAAAGTTTTGAATAGTTAAAGACATATGACAAGTTTACCACCATTGTTCTTCGTTTTTAATAGTTTACTCTATTTTTTGTTTTATATTTATTGTTTGCCTTTCAAATTTTTTACCAAATTGGCTTAGATTTGGAAAAAAATTGGCATTTTCTCTTGATTATTGTCATCTAATTACCAAGAAAAATTTAGTTAGATTTATTGTAAAATATGTTTTTTGTAAATAGTTTCGATATTGTAATAAACATTGATTTGGTATGTTTTGCTAAAGAAAAACGGATTTCCCAAAGTACTGATAATGAACTTGTTAAATTAATTATGTATGTGACTTCACGACTAAAAAGTTAGAAATTGCTGTCTAATTTCAGTGAGTGGATTCAGAGATGGTAAAAGCTTTCTCCTTTAATAATGCAATATCTGAAATAAATATGTAGAAGAAACGCCAATCTGTATAAAAGATATTTTTTGATAATGAATCGACATTAAAGTAGATCCCTTATTTGCTCTGATGACGGTGAATCTTACTGCATTTTCTAGCTAATGTGCAATGATTTCTCATATCTCATCATCATTTATTTGCTTGCTTTTGCCGACTTCGTTATTATTGTTTTATTGAAGAATTTGGACCTTTTAAAATAGTATATTTTATTTATTATATGTATCGCTATTTTCATGCCTCTTTTTTAACTCTTTTTTTGTGTTCTTTGGAATAATTCGCATCTTGTTTACTATTTTTAAACATTTCGCAATATTTTGCTCGGTTAACAATAAAGAACAAAAATATCGCATCAAAACGAAATCTGCAGCCAGTTGTTTCTGTTTACTTCAAAATTGCGAATTATTTGTTGTTTTGAATTGTGCGATGTCTCCCTTTAAAATATTTCAAATTGTTTAATGTTTTGTTTTCCAGCATGTAAATTTTAATTTAATTTCATTCTAAAACCTAGATTTCTCCGAAATGACTCCAAATTTCGAATTAATATTATTTTCTTTCAAATTTTTGCAGGGGTGTTTTTATTTTTTTATTTTTTCGTCATAAAAGCAATTTTCAATATGTTTTATTTCAGAAATTAAAAATTCTAAAAAATGGCTGACATAATCGAATCTCTCCAAAAGCCAAAAAGCGAGAGTCGTGGATGCAATGACGGTTCGGAATATTATTTTGGCGGTGAAGCCGCCATGAATAAGACACTTGTTGACCATTTGGCCGGCGTCGCCCGAGACGATTACGGCTCGCTTCAACAAAAGGCGCAAAATACGGCGGCCTCCATGGACAATGCCAAAAGGGCCGTTACCACCGAGGTGAAACATTAATGCTGATTATCCTGGACACACTAAAACAATAAAATGCAATTGTATTGTGTACCGCCATTGATTTTATCATTTAAGTTTTCCATATTATAGACTTACTATTTCGGTGGCGAGGGCGCAGAAGCTAAAAATTTGGCTGACCAATTGGCTGGCGTTACCGGTAGCGAAAACGATTCACTTCAACAAAGGGCGCAAAATACAGTCGAGTCTGCCAAACACGCGTTGGACAGCGGCAATGGCACTAGCTCTTACGAGGTAACTTGCCGTTTTTCAGTAGTTTGCTCGATCTATAACGTCTCAAATTTTACTCTTTGAATGTAATTTTTTGTTTAGAGCTTTGCCAATGTTCAACGTACCGACGAAGCAGGTAGACTCGTGGATAATGTTAAAGGATCTATTTCGAGCGCTAAAGACACGTTGGCGGGGGTACGATTAAATGAGGATTATAGGAAACAGGCTTTAACGCATTAAAACCTCAAAGAACTAAAACGAAATTAACGAAAAACTCATTTTAGTCTGCTTCGAACGCAAAGGAAGGCGCAATATCGACGGTCGAGAGCGTCAGTCGCCAGACAGGCGACGTTTATGATTACGCAAAAGATCAAACTATTGGTGCTTACGATTATGCCAACGACTCCGCGGGAAAAGCGCGAGATACGGTCGCAAATGTATTTTTCTAAAAAATCTTTCAAAAAAATATAGTTCAAAACATAGCTCGGCGTGACCCCTCGCGAAAAATTGCGATTTGGTGCGCCACCCCAAAAATGACCATAAATCACTCTAAAATGATCGTAGAATGGAAATAAGGCCATTNTTTCCACATACCTCTCTCTCTTCTCTTTTTTTTTTTTCATGTGACCCGCGTCCTCCCAAGCCTCCACCCTCCTTTTCGTCGGCCGCGTCAAATGGGTATAAGAGACAGGGGTTGCCGAGCTATGGTTCAAAACATATGGGAAAATGAATACATAGTTTTAAGACCCTGCTTCTATTATATATTGCTCTCTCTCTCTCTCTGACAATTTTATTTTTTTTAGCAAGCGTCAAATGCGAAAGATAGTGTAAAAGAGGCGGGCAATTTGGCTAGCGAAAAGACCGGCGGTGTATATGACTACGTTAAAGACGGATTGGTTGGAGTCAAGGACGCTGTTTTTGGGGTAATTTTATACATAATACATATTAGACATTCGAGGGATCATTGTAAATTTTATCTTTAATCGTTCATAATACAAATTCTCTTCCAATTGATAATTGTTTTAAGGAAGGCGTTTATAATATAAAATAAGTTTATTTACAGACAGCAATTGGCGCAAAGGACAATGTTGAGTATGTAGGCGAGATCACAAAAGACAAAGCGATTGGTGCCTATGACACTTTTTGTGACGCGTATGACGCTACGAAAGAGGTATCACATAATTTTAAGTGTTTGAGTTGTTTTCCGAATTGAATGCAATTGTAAGCTGACCACTTGGTTACGAAATTGAAACTTTTGTATTCATGCAAAAGGAAACGTTTTTACATATAGAAGGCTTATAACGCAAAGGAGGGCGTCAAATCGACTGGTGAGGCGGCCAAGGATAAAACTACTAACGCATATAACGTGACGAAGGAAACTTTGGGCAATGCTCAAGATACCATCAATGAGGTAAGCAGCTTTGTTGAAAGCAGCTCGGAAATTGCTTTTGCAAAAATTGTTTGCTATTTAGAAAGCCTACAATGCTAAGGAGAGTATTAAAGAGGCCGGTGAAGCGACGGGCGAGAAGGTCGGTGGTATATACGATTACATCAAAGACACTTTAGTAGGAGCCACGGACACCGTTGTTAGAGTAATCTTTTAGAACTTTTCGTGGTATAATTTGTCATAACGCCATTCAATTGTTTCGTTATCGCTTGATTTTTAATTTATTACAAAAACGTTTAGACCGCCACGGACGCGAAGGAAAATGTTGAATATGCCGGTGAGAAAATGAAGGGTAAAACCACGGAGGCTTACGAAACGACGAAAGATACATTGGGTGGCGCATATGACGTGACGAAGGAGGTACACATTTTCTGAGCTAACACACCTATTTTTTGAATATTAAAGGATATGTACATATTTCAAATTGTGGTATCGACATGAAGATTTGATGGTTCTAAGATGTATTTTTATAGAAAGTTTATAACGCAAAGGAAGACGTTAAGTCGGCTACCGATGCGGCCAACGATAAAGCTGATAATGCATATAACGTAACGAAGGAAACTTTCGACAATGCTCGAGATTCCGTTAATGAAGTATATCTCAAATTTGCGTAAAAGATTTATTAGTAATGCATATTTGGTTGTGAATATTATCTTTTAATTGATTTTTGTCAGAAGGCTTACAATGCCAAGGAAGGAGTTAAAGAAACAAGCGAGGCAGTTAGCGAGAAGGCTGGTGGTATTTACGATTACATTAAAGACACTTTGGTTGGAGCCAAGCACGCCGTTGTTGGGGTAAATTGTTTTGGAATTAATTTTGTTATATATTTAAAGATATTTACTTGTTATTTTTATTGCGGATGTTTTGTAGACAGCATCTGATGCAAAACATAATGTCAAATCCACTGGTGACACCGTCAGGGATCGGACCGCTGGTGCTTACGACGCGACAAAAGACTCGTTGAGTGGCACGTATCACGCTGTTAAAGAGGTAAATTTTTGTAATGTTTTTTAAAATATTACAAAAATTTATTTTTTATCGACTATTTTAGAAAGCCTCCAATGCAAAGGAAAGTGTAAAATCAGCTAGCGAAACTGCAAAAGACAAAACCATTGGCACTTATGATGCTACTAAGGAATCTTTGGCAAATGCGCGAGATAATGCGGCCCAAGTACGATTTTTTCCGTTTTTATTAATCCAAAAAATTTTATGCTATGGCTAGCTATATACTTTTTATTTAACTATATTACGTTTCGGCGAATGTTTTTGAAATTTGAAAACAAATTTTTGAAAATTGGAGTTCATCTTTAATACACTAATAGAAAACGGAGGACGCCCACGAAAGCGTAAAATCTGCGGCCGATACGGCTTCAAATAAAATTGCCGGCGCTTACGATTCTACGGTCACGAATTTGTCGTCAACCAACAATAAGGTAGTTAGTTGGTGACGAATTTATAAATAGATGGGATGAGCTTATAGATGAGATGAGATTGTCATTTTCATTTTGCGTTTTAGCAATCATCTCATCTCACGAGCGACAAAATTCCGGCAACGGCGGAGAGCGTAACCGTCATAAGGCCTCTCGGAAGCAGCGAGGCGTTTGTACAACATGAAATTGCAACTGGGGTATGAGGCATTTTACTCAAAAGTCGAGAACATATAATAATAATAATGAAATTTACCCGCACTTTTTTTCAGAATTTAGGAAAATGTATTAGAAATAAAATTGATTTTAGGGGAAAAATCTTGTTTCTTCTTGTTGAAAGAAACAGAAATGCTGTTTCTTTAGGTCATTGACGTAAATCAATCCGTTTTTTAGGTTTTGGAAGGGGTAAAGACTGACGGAATTGACGAAATCCCAAAGCCTCATAACGACTAATAATTAATTCAATATTGGAAACTTACGTGTATTAAATTTACGGATGGTTAGTTTTTACACGATGAATATAAATATTTTTTTGCCGTTTTTCGCAATGGCTTCTGTGAAGCAAATTGTACATATTTGTAGCTGTAAATGAACAATTATATTTATTATGTAATTTTACAAATTTGAATAAAGCTTTATTTATCTGCTTTGATTCGTACATGCTAGCTAAAGGAAAATATTTATTTCAATTTTGATATCGAATAATTTTTTTGGCAAAAATATCTAGTTGCTCAAAATTTAAACACTCACAAATTATAGACATTTTTCGGTGAAAATCTCGTAAATTTTCCACAGCTGCCATTTGCACGTTGACTACGTTATGAATCTGGATTAGTTGTTATTACAAAGTGTCTTCTGCTATGGAAGTGATGAGACTATTATTGGATTATTTTGTGTTAACGCCGATGAAGGCTTCGTACGAGGCGACACGGGTTTGTTTAATCACCACGTACAAAATGGCCCGATTTTTTGTAATTGCTATGAGATTCATAATCAGACATTATAATGAACACGCCAAGTACGATGCAGAAGACGCGTCACCACATCCGCAGAACACAGGTGCAGACAAGGTGGAGTAAAAGTTCGATATATACCGTAAAAACATTTTAATGCTGGAATAAATATAATGTAGCGTCATACACTACTATTTTATGTGCATATACAGAGGTTTGATTGCGCTTTCCGCTGGAGTTCGCGCGGTCGATAGTGATCATTTTATGACCATTTAATTGTAGGATTTTCGAGATCTTCATTTCGTCTTACATATCGTACTCATAATTCTGATAGAATATGTAGAAAAAAAACATTTTAATGCCAGAAATATGGTAGCCAAATGCGACATCATTAGTTCACTATTTATTACTACCGTCATAAGTACTAGCGTAATGTCTTAAAAACCATAAACTACAATAATTATGAGTGAAGAACATGAATTTTGGCATTGTTCTTTGGAAAATTTTGTGAAATGATCTCTGACTTCTCGGTGACGTTATCTGTATCAAATAATTGTGTTTATCACTTTTTACTGACTTCACGTGCTATCATTTCGTTTCTCATCGATTTAATTTGATTTCGTAAATTTCGAAATAAATTTTCAAATACTTTGCAGAGTTAAAAGGAGTTGTCACATTTTCGTTTAAAATTTCCAAATTAAGATTTCCAAAAAATGAAAAAATGAAATGGAAATTTTCTACATTTTGTTTACGGGTAAACGTGCTTAAGATAAAAAGTTTATAAACGAAATTTTGTCGATTTAAAATTATAATTTCGTTTTATTTTCCATTTTTACACACGAGAAAAATGGTTTTGTCAAAAATAACTTTTAATAACTTCTAAACATAAACATTTTCGGTGTAAAGGGACGTATTAAATTGGATCTTGAGCAACAACAAAAAACGAATCACCCACTATCACTTTTGTAATTTTAATCTTTTTTTATCTGTGATGGGAGAGATGTAAGTTACATCATGCGTTCCCGTCTACCATAAAGGCAACTATATTCCGTCTTCCTCGAATTTTACGGGTTTTACGAAAAAATTTTTTGAGAAAAAGTAGAAATTGTTATATGTGCATAATTAGACATATTTAGATTTTGTACAATAAATCATGATGTCTACAGCGCCGATCGCAGCCGAATCACTCCAAACACAACGGCCCGTGGACGAAGCGTCCGCCGCGTACTACGATAAATCTGATACAGCGCAAGTCGCCGCAAATTCAAACTATCAAGCCCGAATGCAGGCAAAATCGTATGAGCTTGACGCGGAAGAAATTTCCGGCGACGATATTGAGGAGTTTTCGTATGCAGCGATGCTCACCGAAACAGCAAAAGACGCCGGTGACGCGGTCGACGACACCATGGAAAGCGCCGCCGAGACTCTTTTATCGGCCGCCACCGCCATCGCTGAGGTTCGATTTTTTTGTTTTTGTTTCTAGGCCTTTTGTCGGAGAGACACGTAGCCAGAGGTTTTCTTCAACTTTGAAGTTGTTAAATTTTGTTTAGGCGGAAAACAATTTTCCATGGATTCAAAAAAATTTAGTTTTCCGTAGGCTCACACACTCTATCTAGGTTAAAATAAGTAATATGAAAAGAGACTTTTGTTTTAATATACACATAATTTTTTTTAAGACTTTGATCATAAATTTATGTAGTGTTTTTTCAAGATTTTCTTTGCCTTTGCTCCACACAATTTGAAGATAGCCGATGACGACTGGGCAAAGGTGAGGCTTTCTGGATTCATAAATACATACATATAAAACATTATTTCACTTCGCGAAACTGCTATTAAAATGAGGTGCGTATTTGAATACACATATTGTAATGCAGATTTAACCTGAGATTATTCTATCTTATTACATAAGGATGATTATGTAAATAAAACAATAAACGTTTTAGAAAGCCGCGCAAGCCAAAGAATATTTGGCGCCGAGCGATGGCGCGGAATTGACCAGCGCGACTTCGTCAAATGAATTGAGAAAATCAACGCTTGAGGCCTAAATGCGATGATATTTTATGCGATCTGATATACATATCAGGGTTGGGCGGAAGTAAAAATTTTCAATTCGGAATACGGAATTCGGAATCGGAAGTGAATAAAAAAAATTTTTTGGATTTTTTTTCTAATTTCTGTCATGTTTGCTTTAATTTTTTACTGAAAATGAAATTTCTAAAATAACTGTAAAAAAATAAGTTAAATACCAGAAAATTAACCACCAAAATATGAAAGCAAACAGACATACATAAATTTATGGTAAATGGTTATGCATTTAAAAAATGTAAAAGTTGTTTTTACTAGTCCAAAAACTTCCGAATTTGGAATTCGGAATTCCGAGGCCAAAAACGGCCGGAATTCCGCATTTCGGAATTCGGAAGTCGGAATTCCGCCCAACCCTGATACATATATTGTAATTTTCACTTCGTCTCCCAAACCTGTAATTTTCGATTTTTGTATGTATGAATTTGCATTTAAAATTTTGTAAAAATTATTTTTATATGACGTAAGCCGGGAGGAATAGCATTTATGGTGTGAAATTGCACAAAAAATGTGCAAAATGTGTAGAGAAATTGTTGACAGTATATAAATTGGCGTGGTTGATTATCTGCAAAATTATAAAAAAAATCCATTGATAAACGCTTTTTGGAATGGGTGGGACACGCAATTACGACCTTGTTTGATGGGGGGAAGAAATCATGGTCATCGCTGTGTTGATTTGATGATATAATCAGTTGAGGAGATGAGAGATGTTCTCGTTTGTAGACAATAATTAATGAGAATTTTGTGATGATCATTTCCCGAACTTGTTTGTCAAAACCATTGAGGAAACGATAATTGTATTAATATATTTTTCCAAACATTTTTAAATCGAAGAAAATTGTATATTTTTAAAAATTTTGTAAATAAATAAATAAAAATATTTTTTCGGAATTAATTGTTTCCCCGTTTTTAATTAGACTTTATTGTTAGCCCCCGTGTAACCCATGTAATTTTTACAAAATAAAGAAATTACAGGGAAAGAAGAAAAGTGAAGAGTTGTGTATAAAAATCGGACAAATTATGAAATAATAATTTAAATTATACGAAAATTCCGCAGAAAAAAAACAGAAAATTTTTTGTCCCTAAAGAAAGTGAAAACAAAAACTAATAAGAAAGAGAGAGAGAAAATTATGAGGGATAGAGAAAGGTAGAGAGAGAAAAATAAGAAAGAACAAGAAAGCAAAAGCACGGAAAGTAAGAACAATGCTTTCTGCACAATTCAAGGCTGAATTTCCGCGCGGTTGCTTTCGATTTTTTATTTTTCCTTTTTCGCTTTTGATTTTTCGATTAATTCAGAAAGTAACAACAAACAACTAAAGCACAGGAAATATGAAAATAAAACGATAAAAAAAATTTTTGTTTTTGCAAAAATGATGAAAATAAATAACTTTTTTTTCTTGGTGAGTTTTTACATCATTGTGTGAATCTGCTTTTACCATAACTCACAAAAAAAGCAATGTATGTATTGTGACAGAACTATAATATATGGATACTGTAGTACATATAAGGAAATGCTAGCTGTAAACTACAGTTGCAGTCACAGTTTAGAGGTGTGAATACAAAAGTTTTATTGGCTCAACTTGTCGGTTACTGCCTAGATAGATTTTTTTGCCAATTTGGATAAATTTTCGCCGTGCTTGAACTGATAAAAATAAAATAATGTACTTTTTGGTATCGACCTGGCATAGTTCTAACCTAACAGGTGTAATTTTTGATGACGATACAACAATCGGCTACAATTTTATTTGACTGAATTTCGTACATAAGTTTAAAAAAGTATCACATTTTTTAACTCGAATCCAATTTTGAATCTTTTTGCTTTGAATCTCTTTTAGTAAAAGTATTAATTTAAAAGTCTTCCCTTAATTCTGACCAATCTCGATCTTGTTATGGAGAATACTTACTACGTAATTCCCCCTCCAGATTTTGCCTCTCAGAGGACTTAAACCCTCCAAGGATGGGATTATGGGGATTTGTGCGAACAAATGAAAATCAAAGGCAATGGCTGTTACAGCTAAGTTATTCAGCAAGACAAAAGTTAAAAAAACAACGGAAGCAAAACCAACAACAACAAACAACAAAGGTTGAAAAAAAGAACGGGGTAATTTCTCATAATTCTTCCATTTTTTTGGTTTTTACACTGAGCGGAAACAAAAAGGAAAAGAATGAAAAAATAAAAAGAGGAAAGGAAAGGAAAGGAAAGGAAAGGAAAGGAAAGGAAAGGAAAGGAAAGGAAAGGAAAGGAAAGGAAAG
>SAUE01003064.1:33443-46068 GCA_009724625.1 Deladenus siricidicola | reverse complement strand
CTGTTCCGCCGCCGCCTCCGCCCGCCGTGCCGTCGCGTCATTGAGATTGATCGCTGATTGAGAATGATTATGATAATGATGATAAGGTCGATAGTGATGATGCTGATATATTCATCGAGTTAACACACTAGTTACACGCATAACAATCATTCAAATAACACATAACGAAATTAACTTTGGCGCCCTCTATGCAAATATTTCATAGTTTAGCAAAGATTTTGCATTTTCGAATTAATTTTGAAGAAAAAAAATCGATAAAGTGTGGCTTCAAAACGCAAATACTGTATGACTAAGACCTTTACTATATCTTTTTTTACTTTTTAGCCCCCTAGATTCCTTACATATATACACATATGTTTGTGTACATAGCAGATAAGTATCATTTTTTGCATCCACAAGCAATTTGAAAATTTTTTGATATTTTCAGCAATTTTTTTTGCTAATTTATTATACATATATACATAGTTGTTTTTTTTATTTTTCATATACATATGTATGTACATATACAATAGGTAGAAAGGTTTAAAAAGTTTTTAGAAATATAATTGAGCTTGTGGATGCCAAGAATAATAGTATCGAAATTGCCTCTAATCCTAAGCTTTTCTATCTAACAAATACAATTACAATTACAATTAGCAAATTGCGATTTTCTCATCGGATTTTTTCAACTTAACGGTTTCATCTAGAATTTTACTTTTGCATATTTCAAGTAATTCAACAAGAATATATGTAAATAAAATCGCAATAACCAAGTGCTTATGCTATACAACTTCTATAAAAAATTTAAGTTTTTATGAGGCAAGACTAGATCAAATATGTACAGTAGCTAAGCAATACATATGAACAAAACAGCAAACAATAACAGCAACAACAACAACGAAAAATATACATACATGTACAACACTATTGTTAGAAATTCGTTGTAAACACATTCGCACACACATTCGCACACACGCACACATACACATACACATTCACATTCGCACCAACCACCAACACACAATCGCACCATGCTTTTAGTCGACGCACATTCACCACCACCACAGCACATCCACACACAAAAGTACACCATCATCAACACCAGCACTAGCACCACCCAGGCACAGTACACCGCCAGCGGTAGTGAGCGTTATGCGCCGCCTAGCCAAGTGCCAATATTGCGGCACGCGAGCTCCTCCCGGCGCGATACGGTCACCACGGTGGCTGAGGCCGAGGGCGTGGAGCAGCGGGAGACGCGCAGCACCTCAAAGAGAATGCATTTGGCCAATTATAAGACGATTTTGCCGCTGCATGGCAGCGCGAGCGTCGTTTGGCCATCGCCCACGCCGCCGCCGCTTTCCACCTCGTCATCCGCGTCGGTCAGCGTCGTCAGCCAGTGTCGCGAGATTCGTCGCAATTCCTCGACTGCCGAAATCAATCCGCCACGCGTCACAAGCGTCGCGGCCACTATGACGATAAAGTCCGCGTCCGTGCCGCGGCATTTGTTGGAGAACGAGGCGGAACTGTCAGCGCGACGAATGTTGGTGACAAAAACTGTATCCACGCACGATTGGAGTACCGCCTCCTCCTCCTCATCCTCGCCCTCGCGCGCCATTCAAATCATTCGGCGCAAAAGTTGCGGTGATAAGAGCACGATGACCGCGCTCTATGGCGACTATGAGAAATGTATTCAACTTCTTCCGGCGCGATCGACGTCGGAAAGTCGAACGGAAATTTTCCGCCGCAAAAATTATGCGGAACAATTGTCGAACGCCTCGGCCAGTCAACGCGACAAATGGACATCGACGAGTGACGCGTTGGACGACGAGGAGCGCATGACCGCGTCGATGATGACCGACTTTGGTATTCAGGATGCGCTCGACGATGGATCGCTGTTAGCGCTGAACAAAGAGACGTTCACCGTACGCGAGTCTAGCGAAACACAAACCATATTCGAGTTTTCCGAGACGAAACATGCGTCGACTGTCAGTCCACAGCGCGATCTGTCAGCGCCGGCCGAAGAAAGTCTATACGTAGATATGAGTAGACGAATGGCGCCGCTAAACGCCGTGGAGTCCGAGCACGTTGTCGAAAGCGGTCGAAAGACCGTCGCCGATAGCGTGAGCATGACGCAACCGCGTGACACCGATGCGGGCACCGTGTGCTACGAATTCCGTGACGTGTCGAGTCGCGCCGACAACGCGGTCGTCCAACAACGCTTGGCGAATGAGGCGCAATCGAGACTGTCCACTCTTCCGAGCACCGACGAAATCATTTCGCTATTCTTCGGCGTGGAAAAGGCGATAGCGATCGCGGACCGCAGCTCGTCCGCGTTTGAGACAATCGACGAGATCAATCGCGAATTGCTGACGAAAGTCATTTGTGAGTATTCGGAACAGTACGCCAATCTCGTATGCATCTACGAGCTAGTGGAGAATGAGACGCGCGCGAACGCGCAGTTAAGCGAGCTGAGCTGCGAGTGTTCGCTGCTTCGCGCCCACGCGGCAAAAGCGCTAGAGCTCTCTTTAGAGAAGGCGCTTAGCGCATGGACGCCGAGTGCGGATGCGGAGATTTTCAAGCGTGCCGCCACCGTCGGCGACGCGATTCAACGCTCAATCTCCGTCGACAGCAGCCAACAAACGCAGACGTCCGATATCTTCAGCAGCAAGCGCTCCGACTCCGGCTTTCGCGAGTCGATCATCAAGGAGTCGCCGCTCGTCGAAGCGCAAGAATTTCGCGCTTGCGCGCCGCTCTCGGCCGTCAGCGCGGAGCTAGCCGCCCACCTGACGCGATTGTACCGCTCGGCCGTGCGCGACGAAGTTTCGCTGAAGATGAAAGATTTAATTCAACAATTTTTCACGTTAAAAACCGCCGCGCCCACAGAAGCGAACACGACGCGCCAACTCAATTTTACGCAGTTTTCGCCGCTGGATGTGGCGAGTATTTTGATGAGATTAAATTCGAAGTACAGCGATCGCCTCTATTTAAAGGCGCAAATTGCGAAAGAGAACAAGAACGAAATTGAGCTGAACAGATTCCTGACGTCCGAGGTGAACGCGCCTCTAGCCGAAGTGGTCGAAGTGTTTTCCACCGTAAAAAGTGCGCTCGACGAATGCGCTGCTGCGGCGACGACGACGGCCGGCGCAAATGTGCGCCAAAAGAGTTCAATTACAAAATCGCTGGAACAAATTGCGGAATCATCGCCACCACCGCCGCCGCAAAGCGCGCAAATGCCGTTGCGCGAGCAAAGCGAACACATCTTCCACGCCGTCGACGCGTACGAGAATGATATGTGCGCGCAGAAGTTTGTGCCCAGCGAGATTGTCGAGCGCTCATCGTTCGCGCTAGCGTCCCGCGACGCGCAATTCGAGTTGAGTTATTCCCCGGGAGTGGCGCGCGACTTTTCCGTCGAGCGCATCCAGGACACCGCGTCATGCGCAAACGTGAATTCCACCAAGCGCTACGCTGAAGAACAACAGACAATGTCCGCAGCACTGACGCCGCTGCTGTCAGCTGTAGCAGCGGATAGCGGTGATAGCTCGATATTGTTGGCAAAACCCAATTTGCACGAGGAAAGAGCGCGCTTCAAGGAATTTGGCGTGGCGGAAGTGTTGACCGGCGCCACGTTCGTTCGGCGCGTCAAGTCGGTGGAGCGGTCGGAGTCGGACGTGATGTTGGCGAGTCGCCGCAAAGTGGAAGAATGGCTGCGATCGCGCTCCGCCGACGTCGAAACGGCGGACGCGGAGACGTTCGAGCTCGAGAATAGAGAGTACGAATTCGAGCGCGGTATGACGACCGCGAATTTGTCGCGAAAGTTTGCCGCCTCCGCCTCAGCGCTTCTCACCACCGATGCGGCGCGCGACGTACGCGTCGAATTGGAGGACAATTCGCTGCGCAACAACGCGGACAGTCGCGCCGCCGAAGAAACCGAAGCGCTGTTCGCGCACAAGCCGAACGCTAAGAGTGCATTGCGCACAAGCGAAGCGCACGAGGAGTGCGCAAGCCTACTGTACGACAGCCAGCTAGCGGATGTGCCACCGTATGTGGTGCGGAACATTCGCGAAGCTGTGCTACAGTCCGAAGGTTTTCGAGCGATAGCTGCGTCAGATAAACGGTTGGACATTGTTGCGCAGCTGAATAAGCTGTTGCAGGCAGGCGAGGCGTCCGTAATTTATGACATTGTGAACTATGATCAGCTGCGGCAGCAGCTTTCCGTTGAAGCAGCGAACAAAGTGAAAGAATTCCTCAAAGCTGACGCGAGCGAATATTTATTCAAATCTTTTCCAACTCCACTCCAAAGCCAAATAGTGAAAAATATCGAGGTAATGAGTGCCGAAGACGCTTCACTAGCAATTGTTCTAGAGCGTTTGTGTCGACCGCTCAAGCACGACCGCTATTCGATCGTCGCGCAAACCGCGCAGCCAATTTCGCCCACGGCGTACGCAACAAAGGCCCTGGCTGTCGTTGAGGTTCTGAAGTCGGAAGAATTGCAAAAACTGTCGCAGCTAATTGAGAATACCACAGCAAAACTCAGCGATCACGTACGGTTGGCTGCGGAAGGCTACTACAAAGCTGCGACCGATGAAGCAATCAGCACATCACTCAGCCAGCTGCCATTTGTGAAAGAAGATGCCAAAGGTTATGCGCAAATTCAACAACAGGCAGCACATGCACGGGCAACAGCTACACAAAAAATTGTGAAAACGCCTGAAGAGTACACTAATCTACAGTATGAAGGTACGTGGAATGATGATGGTCGACAATCGACTGTACAGTATATCCGCGAAGCTGTGCTACAGTCCGATGGCATTTACGCCCTGGCCACCTCCGACAAGCGATCAGATATTGTGGCGCAACTGAACAAGTTGGTGGAAGAAAAACATGTGCATGCGCTATACGATATCGCAAATTCCGCGCAGCTGCGACAGCAACTTTCCATTGACACAGTAAAGAGAGCAAAAGAGTTTCTGAGAGCCGAAAATGTGGAATATTTGATAAAAAGTTTCCCAATTCCTTTCCAAAGTCAACTAATGAAAAGTGTCGAGGCGATGAAAATCGTCGATTCGTCGCTGGCCGTCGTTTTGGAGCGCTTGCGTCAACCGCTCAGAGGCGAATTGAGCGCGCAAAATGCAGAACCCATTTCCCCGAAACAGCGCGAATCGCGCGCGCTAGCCGTGGCTGAGGTTTTGAAGTCGGAAGAATTGCAAAAACTCTCCGAACTCATCGTACACACCGCAGTCAACCTCGACGAGCGTATACGCTCGGCCGTGGAGGGTAGTTATGAAGCCATGAAAACTGAAGAAATTAATGTATGGGATGAAAGGATAGTTCGAGGTGATAGCGAAAGTGATCTACAAACTACAAAAATCATTATTGACACACGAGAAAAGATTATTCAAAGAATCGTAAAGGCTCGTGATGAGTGCGTAAACTTGCAATACGAAAGCAAAGTGGTCGGTCTGCCTGTGACAGACATCCGAGTTCCGCAGTTTCTCCAGGAATCCGCTGTGTTTCAAGCAATTGCTGCCTCACAGCAAAGCAGCAATATCACAGCGCAGCTGTCACAGCTGCTCGAGAGGCAGAATGCTTTGCGACTATTCAAGTTGGTCAATTACTGTGCGCTAGAGCGTCATCTATCTGTGGAGGAAAAGAAGGAAGTCAAAGAATTTCTGAAGGAGGGCGCAGCAGAGACTTTGGTGAAATGTCTGCCCACGCCAATTCAGCAGAAAATTATCGAAAATATGAAGGAATTGAGTACGGAAGATTCGTCTGTGTCTGTAGTTCTGCAAAGGTTGACTCGACCGTCGTCCTCGCAACAGCAACAGCAGGAATTGGCTGTGCTAGCGTCTTCTGTGCCAACAGAAATTTCCTCTGCCTTAATTTCTGTGAAAAGCGAAAATATTGTAAACAAATTTGAAGAATTGAAAAAAATTTCAGATATGCTACTCGGCACATCGACTTGGATCGACGAGACGTCAACAGCTACTACACAGCTTCAAGCCACAGCTTCCGAAACAAGTACTGTAGATGTACGTACCGTGCTCGATAAAATTGTGCCCGCCACTCACATCGCAGGCAGCTATCCCGCATACAATTTCCATCAGCAGTCAAGCAGCAGATTGGCGGAAATGGGCGAAGAGAATATCAGCCTTTACTACGATAGTCGTCTCATTGATCGGCCCTACACAGCAGCTACAGTGCCGGAATACCTGCGCGAGAGCGAAGGCTTCCGCGCGATGGCTGCGTCCGATCACGCAGCGCAAATAGCCTCCCAATTGACGCGGCTGATGAGCAGAGAGAATGTGACTGTGATTGAGAACCTCGTCAGCTACGCAGAGCTGCGGCACAGCCTGTCCATTGAACAAAAGAAGGAAATGAAAGAGTTCATTCGACAAGAATCTGTGGAATATCTGTTAAAGTCTCTGCCCATCATCATTCAGCAGAAAATTCTGTCCAATGTTCAGCTGTTGAGCGAGGAAGACGCCAATCTTTCTGTGGACTTGAAGCGACTGCTTAGACCTCTGTCTGACGAATCGGCAAGCCGCACTCAGAGTACACAGCAAACGTACAAAGCCACCGAAGCTGTGACGCAGAGAAGTGAAGAAATGAAAAACTTGGCCAATTTGATAATCGAAACTTCAATTCGGCTGCAACAGACTTCGCATACTTCAGTGACTGAAGGGCTTCATGAATCAAAGGAAGAAAGTGTAAGCCTTCACTACGATAGCCGGCTGATCGACCAACTTCTGACTGCGGCTACCGTACCCGCATATTTGCGCGAGACCGAAGGATTTCGTGCGATTGCCGCGTCCACCCACTCGGCGGATATCGTTCAGCGACTGACACAGCTGTTGAGCAGTGAGAATGTGTCCGTAATGCAAAGATTGAGCGACTACGCAGCGCTGCGTCAAAGCCTATTGGTGGAGGAAAAAGGCGAAATCAGCGATTTTTTGAAGCAGGAATCTGTGGAATATTTGCTAAAGTCTTTGCCGATAGCAATTCAACAGCAAATTATGTCGAATATTCAGCTGTTGGGCAGTGAGGACACAACTCTATCCGCTGCATTCCAAAAAATTCGCAAACCGTTGCCCTATGAGTCGGCGACGGTTTCGAGCAGCGAAGTTCAGCGCATTCATCAACGCAGTGAACTCATCACTTTCACTCAAGTCGAAAGCACAAAAGTCGAAGAGCTGAGAAAATTGTCGGATTTGGTGATGAGGACTTCGATTCAGCTGCAGCAGGCAACCAACAAAATTTCACTTTCTACCGAAAATATTCGAGAGTCGACGGAGGAGAGCGTTAGTCTCTTCTACGATAGCAAAATCGAGCACATGCCACAGGCATACGTCAATATTCCCGACTTTTTGCAGCAAACCGAAGGCTTTCGTACGGTAGCTGCGTCCGCCCAGTCGGCGAACATCGCGCAACAGCTGTGCGGGCTGATGAGCAGAGAGAACGTCTCGACACTTCAGAAAATAGTCAACTACGCCGAGCTACAGCAAAGCCTCTCGGAGAAGGAGAAAACCGAGACGAAACAGTTCATTAAGACTGCGGCTGTGGAGCATTTGGTCAAGTCTTTCCCAATTCCCCTGCAAAATCGAATCGCCGCAAATGTGAGAGTAATGGGCTGTGAGGACGCGTCCGTCCTCGTCGTGCTGCAGCGACTGCGCAGGCAAACGCCGCCGGCGGCCAACAGCGCGCAGTCGGCTGTGCAGCAGCTGCAGACCACCAACATCGTCGCGCAGCAGCAGCGTAGCGTGAAAGCCGTCGGCGCGGAGGACGTGAAAAACTCGGCGGAATTGATGAAATTGTCTGCGAAAGTGCTCGAGACGGTCGTGCGCTTAGACGAGACAATAAAGGCGGCCGCAGCGCTGTCACAGACAGCCGCCACATGCAAGAGTGTGGACTACGGGATCAGCTTGAAGAGCGCAATGGACAAGATAAATGCCAGCTCTGAAGTCAGCATTACCGCCCGAAATTCCGCAGCTGATACTGTACGCGTCGCTGAGCCCACGTCGGAATCCGCACATCTCATTCTACAGTATGCTTCCGCAGACGGCAATTCCGACGAAATTACGATTGGCGAACAGCTGCGGACGAAAGCAGCGCAACTGTACGCTGTGGAGGCGACGGAATATTCGACAAATCTCTCCACAAACATCCACTCAAACACACCAAAAACAGCGAAAACCGATGTGACCGAAAGTCTGAAGCAGTTTTGCGATGCGCAAAGATCGCTTTCCGTTGAGAACGTCACAGCGAACGTCGCAGAGCAATCTGCACAGCAGCAGCAGCAGCCAACCGCAGCCGAGTCGAGATTGATCGCTGTTGCTAAAGAAGAATCGGCTAGCGGAAAATTTGCCGAATTTGGCGAAGAGAAAGCGACTGTGACCGCTACCGTAAGCCGCATCCAACGCGACACGTCGCGCCAAGAAAGCGAAATTTTGGTGAAAGACGCAAATCGAAATTTTCACAATTTATCCACAAAATCAGCAGCAGAAAATTGTGTTGGCGTTGAGGAGACGTGGCAAAAGCCAATGCACGCGGCTGGCGAATTGTGGCACTCTGTTGGCGACAAACAGAAGCAAGAGGCCGTGACCCTGACCGCAGGCTCGCCACAGCAAACCCAGTCTGTCGCAGACCACTTCCTAGCAGGCAAAGAGAGCAGCGCCACGTCCGCCGCTGTTCTCAGCGCTGCGAACACAGCCAAAGGCAACGTTTGTGTGGCGGAATCGCGTGAGAGTTTGAGTGAGGTTACGGTAGTGCACAGTCTTTTTGAGCCACCCGAACTCGAAATTCGCTTACCCGAGCGGCAATCGCAGTCACACGCGCTTAGCGCCGCCGCGGCCGCCAACGAAGCGGTTAGCGCCACCTGCGCGCACGTCGCTAGTGTCGCGGCGGCCGGAACAGAGAAATGCGTGGTGACCAGTAGTGCCACGGGCGAGACCGAAGAGCGCGCGTTCAAAATTGCCGAAAGCACGCTAAATGATGAGTTAATTTCAGAATCGACACGCCGACGTCAGCAAACCGACGTCGAGACCATCGTCGACGAGGCGCGACGCCGTGAAGAGTTTGAACGTCTGAATGAGTCCGGACGCGAGGATATTCAAGTGGCGAGCACATTCACCAAGATCGCCACTATCCAGCCGCGACGCGGCGACGCGCAAGTGACTACAGTGGAAACGCGCAATGTGGAGACGCGCTGCTCCGTAGATGCGGCCAGAGACGCGCAAGTCTCCACGCACGCCCATCTATCGGATGTGTCTAGCGCGACTGAGAACACGCGCACGTCGGAATTCCGCGTGGCCGACGTGACGCTCGAGACCGTGAACTTAGAGAGTCAGGCGTCAACACATGAAGCGCTGGGTATTGGACGCGTATTTCGAACGCCCGCCGCGCAATTTGTGCGCGAATCGTCGTTCGAGACGCGCGAACACATCACATCGGAGAGAAAATTGCGCGAGTCGACCAGCGAATTGCAAAATATGCAATCGCAAATTGACATATATGACAATGACGCGTACGCGGAAAATATCATTAAGAATTCAATGTCACAAAGCGGCGCGCTCAGCACCGCGGCGGCAAGCCATACAGCCATCTCCACGGAAAACGCGCTTCAATCTTCGCGAATACGTGACGAAAACGCCGCAACGACGCTTGCAAAGCCGACGTTGGATGCGCGTAGCCGAAGCTTTTCAATCGCGCGCGAGTCAATGGAACGCTCAATGTCCGTGCAACGCGACGGAAAAGTGGAGATTGAGCGTGTGTTCGAGGAGCGCGTCGACGGCATACCGACGCGCTCGGGTGTACTCCGCGAAGTGCAGCTGGCAAATGTGGAGTCTGCCGCGTATTTGTGCCGCATTACGTCCTCGTCGCGCCGCCGCAACCAAGGCATCGAGAACTCCGTGAAAATTGCGCGCCGTTGGGCGGAATTCCTTAAAACTCGCTCCGCCAGCGACAGCGCGCAAAACAACCAAATCACTTTGCAGCGGCCGGCCGACGCGAACACCGCCAAAAAATGTTTGCGCGCTTACAACGAGGCGCCTGCGGCGACATATCGCGGCACGTCCGCCGGTAACGAGAACGCGCGGCCTATTTACGGTCAATTTAATGGACCAATTCCGGCGGACGCTGGCGCGCAGAAAGTGCAAGTCAGAATCGCTGACGTGCCGGCGGACACGGCGACCGCCTGGCTCCGCGAACAATCAAAGCAGCGCAAGGAATTGGTCTCCGAGCTGTCGACCATCGACGTGGACTTGGAGACCGCGTGGGTCAATAAAATTGTTCCTGTAGTGCGCGAATATGCGCGCCTAAACGCCTCCAACGAAGCGCAAATCTCGTCGGGCGACGTTTTCGTCACAACGCCGTCGAAGAACAGCGCGAGCGCCGAAAACTCAATAAGCATTTCGGGAAGCGCGCCCAGCCAAACGCGCTCCTTGCGAATTGAGGCGTCCGAGCTACGCGAACATATCGCGCACACCACAGACGCCACCTCGAGCCACGCGATCCGGCTTGACGAGAAGCGCATTGGAAACGCGGGCGCGTTCAGCGTCCAAGAGTTCGGAGACGTTAGCGCGGACGCGGGCGTAATGCTCATTCAAATGCCAATGCGCAAAAGTCGTGGCGCCGCCGACCATGTTGTGAGCATTTCGCGTACACTACAACAAAATCTCTCCACCGCGCACGCATCGGACACGGACGCGTCGGTGGTCGTCGACTGGGCCGGCACGAACGCGGCCGAGCGCGCTAACACACTACAAAAAGAAGCAAATAAAATTAGAAATGAGGCGTTAAACACAAAAGCAACGCGCGAGGTCAGCGCGGTAAGCACTACGAACTTGTCGCGTGATTCGCAGACCGCTGAGCGGTGTACGCGTGAATTTGTGGCGGCACGGCGGGCACAGAGCGCGGAGCGCGTTCGCGAGTCCAGCGAAGATCGCGCGGGCGTTTTGACGCAATGGCGCACGGTGGACCGCGATTTGTACGCGGACGCGTCGCTGAGCATTGCGCCTAACATGCGCGCCACAATCACCACTGTGGGCGCTAGCGAAGAGGTTCAAAACATCGCAAACGCTTGGCAAAAAGGCGCGTCCGCCGCCATATGCGCGCACTCAATTGCGACAAAGCGCGTGGGCGACGTTACGTCGCGTTCGTGGAGAATTGCGTCAAGCGTCACGGTAGCTGCCGCTTTGAACAACGCAAAAGCCACACTTGACCATCAGGCGACAGAGAGAACACTAATAATTGCGCGTACAATCGCGCCCATTGTGAAACAATTGCGCGAGTGCGGCGACGCGAAGCTAAACATTCGCGTCGAGCTGTACTGTGTCGGGCGCGTTCCCCCACCCACCGCGCCATTTATCACCATTGCCCAACCCCAAAAAATTTCAATAACTCCACTTCACATCTTTGTAGACTCGGACCAGGCGCACGTCGACTGTCGCATTTCGAAGACGGTGCGCGCTGAGAGCGCGCAGAAGGTGAAGCGATCGGCGAACTCGATCGCGCCGATCCTCTTCACCACCGACGAAACCAGCGAGGAGCGCGCAAAGCAAAAAAAATTAGTGAAAAAATACAAGACCAAATAAAAATCTTAATGAAGTACAAATTTAGAAAAAAGAATTAAAAAAGGCATCCATAAATATACAAAAAAATAATAGGTAAAGACGAACTGCTGAGGAAATTTGCAATCTCAGTCCTTGCCTTCATTGCCTGCTCGGTTTTCTTCTTCTGCAAGAGTCGTAGACGATTAGCAGCTAAACGCAGGTTGGTCTTCAGCTTTGCGTACTGTGTACCCCACGAGACCGACATTTTTGCTATATTCTAAATAAAATAATTATTAAAAATAAGCCGCCACAGAAAGACAATAAACACATTTACCAAAAGATCATTCTTAAGAGAGCCAGTCAAATAATCTTTCACACGTTCAATCACGTTTGGAATCATAATTAATACTACTCCGAAAAAGAAAGTCACCCTTACACAACACTAATTTAGCTAAGAACTACTCCCAGAACTATTCCTTAGAAATAATGCAGTTTGAAAGTTGAAAGACAAGGACAACAATATGACCGGAATTTTATTATTATTATTATTATTAAAATTAACGATGTGAAACATAAAAAATATATATAGACATAAATTGTTTCGAAAATATTTAGTGACTCACTAAATTTAATAAAAAAATAACGCATAATGCCAACGCTAAATGCGTGATTTTCAATGTCTTCCGATATTTCAGCTGTGGAAGGGGTGGCGTTGTTGCGCGTCTGTGTAAGAGGTAAGAGCTGCAGTGGGTTGTTGACTATTACCAATAAAGTAAACTTTTGTGTTTGTGGCTATACACTGCGGGAAAAAAAGATAGCCTCACCTGATTTTTGCAATTTTTTCAAAATTGAATGAATTTTATTTAAATTTTTTTTATTGAAATACGTTTAAATAATGTGTCTAAACGTTATGTAAAAGAAAAAATTTTTCGCGTTTGGGAAAAGCGCTTTTTTGAAAACTTTTGCTTTTTCACCATGGAAAAAAAGATTGACTAACTTCGTAAAATTCAAGTTTAACCAACGATTAATAACGATAAACAACGAATAACAAATAATTAAACATTTTAATAGTCCGTAGCATCACCATCACGATTAATAAC
>SAUE01003064.1:7462-33433 GCA_009724625.1 Deladenus siricidicola | reverse complement strand
TTACAGTGGATATGCAAGCGCGCGCTCAAAGCTGCGAGCAGGTGCAGCGAACGTGGTGGATTGCGCGCCAGGAGCGGCTGGCGCCCGCGAAAATTTATGAGTTTGAGGAGGATGACGCGCTGCTATACGCGCAGCTCACGACGCGCGAGACGAAATTTTTGGACGCTTTCATTACGCGCTTCATTGCGCGCTTCTACGAACCGGCGCCCTCGCTCACCACCAAGGCGGCCGGAAATGTCAGCGCGCTCATCAACCAGCAGTGGGCGCGCGACGAACCGCGCGAACTTGCCGCTCCCAAAACACTGTGGATTCCGCGCGCCGGCGATGCGACCAAACTAAAATGTCGCGAAGCGAGCGACGAAAATCTCCAATTGTCGTTTGTCTACTGTAGCGAGGCGGCCGCGATCGAACTTCCGATTCTGCTCAAAACGCCCTCGCAGGGCGGCAAATATCATCTATCTTCGCTAGCCGCAGGCGATGTGGCGCGCGTCATTACCGCTATGCTGTCGCGTCCGGTGCAAAGCGAAACAACGCGCAGCCGCCTTCCCTACCGCTTCCGCCTCGAAATTCCGGCCATGCGATTGCTGGAATCGACGCAGGAGAACGCGTCGACCAACTACGCGCTACAACGCGCCGCGCAAAGTGCGCTAAGCGCGGCGAACAAAGTGTGCGGGCGGGAGACCGCGCCGGTCGCAAAACGCTGCGCGGAAAGCACATTTGTTGCGCACACCGCGAACTACGAGTTGCGCAAAGAAAGCGATCGCGTCGAAAAAGCGAATAAAATTGTTTATTTGGCAAATGTGGGCTGCGCCGGCGTTCTCGCGACGCAAGCCGCCGAGTTTGTCGAACTCTCCGCGCTAAGAGAACTGGAGCGCGACGAGGCACGCGCGCAACAATTGACTACGATAACTCACGCGAACAAATGCGAACACTCGCCACACTTGCACTCGAAGGCGTCAACGTCGACGGCGGTGACGACAAACGACGGCTGGACGAGAGACGCGAGCGCGGAACGCGCAAATCTCCTTGTTCGCGACAAGAACCGCGCGGCGCCTCAAGCGTTGCGAACGCGGGAGGCCGGCGACGTTAGCGAAGTCAGCTACTTCAAGTACGAGAAAGCGGCGCAAACCGACTTTTTGCCGCGCATCGTGCGCGACTCGCGCTTCGGTGGCGCTTTTCACTTAAAGACGAACGCCGCCCAGCAAGAGGACGCGACGTTTATGCGCGAACTGAGCTCGGCGCACGTTCAAGTCGCGCACTGCTCGAAGCTCGTCGTTAACGCCAACTGCGGCGTGCCTCAGCACTTGGCGACGCGCGCGTCGACGTCGGCGCGCGACAGCGGCGTAGCCGCGCGGCTACAACGCGGCGAGTCGCGGGAGCGCGTTAATTTAGTTTGCCGTGCTAGTAATCACATCACAGCCGCCTTGTTTGACGTGTTCGAGAGCACTGACGAAGCACTGCGCGTCTATTGTGAATATAACAAAGCCGAATCCACTCAACTTTTAGAGCGCGTCATTTGCATTCCGCGCCACGGTGGCGCCTTATGCCTGTCGACGAACGCGTCCGCGTCCACCGATCTGGCGAACATATTCAATTTAGTGCGGCGCCGCGACGAATCGCCGGCGCCGACGCGAATTTGTGTGCGTTGCGCGCGTAACATTGCGCCCGTCGCCCTGAATAGCGTTGAATCGAAAGCGACGAGCGCGTTCGTCGGCCAACAGTGGACGCGTGACAGCGCGGCGGCCGTAACCGAAATTCTGAGATTTGTGGCAAACTGCACACCGCCGTGCTCATGGCGCCTCAAAGAATCCAAACATATCGACGAAATCACCAACTACCAATACTCTCGCGCCGAAAGCAAAGCCGAAGCGCACACGTTGGTGAACGAGCGGCGCTTTGGCGGCGCTTTTGCGCTTGGCACGCGTTGTGCAGGCGACGCGAATTGCAGTTTGACTGACGGCAATCTTCAAAAACGAACGCGCTATCCAAACGCGCTAGCCCTAAACCATGTGCTGAAGACCGACCGCGTGGAAATTGCGCCCGGTCTAAGCACGCATGCGGCGAGCAGCGAAAATGTAGCGCTTAGCTGTGCGCTTTCCCGCTCACTAAAAGCCGAGCGCGCCGATCGCGTTGAGCGAGCCGCCAACGAGGCGCGCACTGCGTGCCGAATTCAGGAAAGCCAAGCGCACAGCGAGTCCCTTAACTCAACGTTCAAGCGCGAGGAAAGCGCGCGAGAGGATGCGCATGTCGCTTACATTGCGCGTTTTGGTGGCTCGTTTGCGCACAGCACCAAACGCGCTGGTGATGAAACGCGTCACATTGACGCCAACCTACATTCCACAAAACCTTTGGCGATAGACGCGCCGCCGCGCGTTATTCTCGTCGCGAATGCGCCAGTGGGCGCGCCATTCCCACCATATCGATGCCGCGCCGCGGGTGCGGCGGAGGCGGTTGTTGCGGAACATTTACAGCCCCACCGAAAAATACCACAAGCAATGCTTGAGGCGTTCATTTCCAATAAAATTGCACGCGTCGCTGACGCGCCACTCACATTTAACGCGCACGAATCTCAGCACGAGCACGAAAACTTTAACAGCCAATTTGCGCGTCTCACCGAAAATCTTGAATTTACAGCAATTCGCAAAGAGGCGCGCTTCGGAGGCGCGTTCGCGTTGGCGACAAAAGCGGCGGCCGACGACAAGCGAGCGATCAACGCGGTGCTAACCAACCGCTTAACAGACGCAAATCACGCAAAAGCGCAAATGGCGCGCAAAATTGCTCGCGACATTGCGCCAACCGCGCTGCGCACAATCGCGTCAAGTGAGGCTAGCTGTTCCACAACAAATCAGCTTCAACGCGCCGAGCAACGCGACACAGCCGCGCCGTACAAGCGCGTCGCGGCGCGAACATTCGACAATCCGCCCAGCATTCGCGTGACAGAATCGCGCGAAGTGGAACAGTTGAATAACGCGCAGTTCCATCGCGCCGAGCAATTCGCGGGCGTGGATGGCGTCAAGCACGAAGCGCGCTTCGGCGGTAACTTCCACCACAGCACGGCGAACGCAAAAGACACGTCGCAAAGCGTGGCGTACGTGTGGAATCGAGATGAGGCACGCGCGTCGGCGCCCGAAAAGTGCGTCAAAATTGCGCGCATAAGCGAAAGTCCGCCCGCGTTGCGAAGCGGACACGCGTCTATGCTCGACACAAGCATCACCGCCGTGCTAACTAAACCCGTCGACGCGGTCGGAAGCGCCGCATTGAAAATACAAATTTCAAACAACGCTCCGCCAACGGTGTTCAACGCGTTTGAAACTTCGAGCGAGTCGGCGACCACCAACGTCGCGCTAATATCACCGACGGCGGTGAGCAGCGAGGACGCGGACAAATGTGTCGCGATTACGCGCCAGGGCGGCGTTTACAGTATGCACTGTAAGGCGTCGGGCGAAATCGACTCGGGCGAAAACGTTGTTCGAATGTCGCGCCCGGCGGAAGAGCTGTATGCGCCGACGTTTGTCGTCAAAATTGCGGCCACGGCGCCGGCAATCGCTTTGCGCGCTATGCGCGCCGAGGAGACAATCTTCAACACGGAAGTGACCCTAAAGCGGCAGTCGAGCGAGGCGCACTTCGAGTTGACGCGCACGGAGGCGCGCACCGCGCCCCCATCGCGTCTCGACTCGGGCGGCGTGCGCTCCGAGTTCTGTCAACTGGCGACCGCGGAGGTCAACCGGCGGCTGGCGGCGGTGGAGGTGGAAAGTGTGTGCGCGCGTGCCGCGCGCGAAACATCCCCAATCTTTTTACATACAGAGTACGCACGAGAAACGGTAATTCGCGTGGACAGCGCGCTAGCGGCCATCGATCGTTCGCCGCGCTATTGGCAGCAGCGCGACGCGATTTGGGCGTTGAAAGTGCACGAACGCGCTGATGAGTTCCGCTGCGAGGCAGTCGATTTGGTGCGAATGCGCGAGAAGGAGAAGGAGATCAAGGAGAAAAGGTTGGCCCCCTACAAGCAATTTTTTGGAAATTTTTATTTATTTCTAATATTTTTAATAAAGAAAATTTAACGGAATCTTTTTTGAAAAAATTTAAACAATTTAATTTAAAACAATCTAAATGTTTTTGTTTCTTTTTTTAATAAACCTTTTCAAAAGAAAGAAAGAAATTTAAATTGTTTTAATTTTGGAGTTTCATTTTTTTCAAAAAAAAAATTTCCGTCGAGTTTTCTTCATTTTTTTGTTAGAATGTCATAATTTAAAGTGCTTAAAAGATCAATTAAACAGTATTTCCAAATTTTAGCTAAAGTTAAATTTCCATTTTCCCGCGCTTTTTTCTACCGTAGACTGCACTACCGTATCTAAGTTTTGATCATTTTTGACTACGCAAGTCGTCATACATAATTCTTAATGCACTACTATATATATATATATATATATATATATATATATATATATATATATATATATATATTGCACTAAATATATAGTAGTGATATCGGAAATCCAGAAAAGCACGAGGAAGTGGAAATTAAACTTTAGCTAAAACATCGAAACACAAATTTTAATTATTTTTTATTAAAAATTTAAAAAATGAAAAAATTGATTGGCAAAAACATACCAATTTCACGCATTCTTATTTTTAAAAATTTTGATTTTTAGCGCAAAATAGGCTATATTTTTATTTTATTTTTATTTTATATTTAACATTTTTTGAAAACTAAAATTAACGAAATCAGAAATGATGTAAAATGAAGATTGCGCCTATTATAAAAACAATTAAATTCGAATTTTCAAAATTGTTTTTGTACTTTCTACAGCGTTTCCTCTTCTTAGTACCGTTAAAATATTTTTGTTTGAAGGGTGAGTTTCGCTGCGGACGTCTTCGAAAAGACGATGGACATGAGCGCGGACCTGCTCGAAGCCAACAAGCCGTCCATCATCAAACGACCCATGAAAAAGGAGCGCGAACGCCACCGCCACGAACTCAAGCAGAACGAGGCGCCCTCTTTGTATGGCGTTTTCTGCATTCTGTTCATTGTTGTTCAGGGAATTGAGGATACCGTAGATACATACGTGTATTCCTACATAGCTTACTGCCTAACGTAATATAAAAAAAAGGGGGGTATTTAAAGGGGGCTAGCCCTAATTGAGAAAATTTTTGGGATTTAAAAAAATTGAGGTAAAATTCTTGAAATTTTTGGATCTTGCCCTCTATTCGCAAAATTTAATGTAAACTTTTTGGTCGCCCCCCTCCCTCCCATTCCAAAATGCTATTATAGATACGCCACTAGCCCAAAAGCACAGAAAACATTCAAAAGGAAAATCTCAAATTTTTATGAATAAATAAAAATAAATAAAAATGAAAAATTTCAGCGCGCCCGTCCGCCGCAATTCGCTGCTAATGGCGCTGAACATCGGCAGTCCGCACAATATGCCACACTTCAAAACCTTGCAAGATATAATCAACGCCATCAAAGAGGTGGGATTTTGAGAAATTATTTAATTTTGGAGTTTCCAGCTTTCATATTTTCATCTTTTTTTGTTTTCTTTTGGAGTTGGGAGCATATGGCAAAATGTGTAAATGTTTAGGCGGGTTTGGAGTATTCCAATTTGATATTTGGAATCGACTACACGCGCTCCAACTACTATCAGGGCGAGCGAACTTTCGACGGACATTCCCTCCACCACATCTCTGATGTCGAGCAAAATCCATATCAACAGGTAATTAATTGATTTTCGTTTGCTGAGCTTATGTACATACATATATGCCTTTTTCCGACATAATTTGTAAATTTTCAAATATGCTATCAGAAAATGAATCTAATATGTACATATATGTATTCCGTTCAATTTGTTCAAGCTATAAATGCTTAGTTGCAGTTTAAATTATGGCAGTTTGATTAGTACATATGTATATACGTATATTAACTATATGAAAAATGTAATTACAGTAAGAGTGACCGACACTTTCTGCAAACACGAAAGTTTAGGTAATCGAAATTGTGGGAAAGACGTTGTCCTCGTTCGACGCTGACGGAATCATTCCTGCCTACGGCTTTGGCGATGAGATTTGCATGGACCAGGAGTGCTTCAATATCGTCGATCGCGACGATATGGACGCGGCCTGCAATGGATTCGAAGGTAATTCCCCGAATAAGAAAAATTGTAATATGTACATATATGTACAGTATAGCAACTAACATGTATATGTATATGTATACATATTATGTATATGATTGTATACCATGTATGCATAACAAATTTTACTAGAAAAAATTCTAAAAATTATTTCAGAAGTGCTTCGAATATACAATGAAAAGACACCGACCATCCCGATGTCTGGCCCCACCAACTTTGTGCCGTTAATCGAAAAAGCCATCGAAATTTGCCGTGAAAAGCATTCCTACCATATTCTCGTAATTGTCGCTGACGGACAAGTAACCAACGAGAAGATCAACCAAAAGGCGATCGCTTACGCTTCACACTATCCACTTTCCATCATTATGTAAGCTATTCACACATACATATATGTATATGTATTGGTTGTCACTTTTTCACAATAATCCGATATTTCAATTAATTCAATTTGTCACACTTTTTACGGTAATACGAATACATACATAGACTTTTTAAATAAATACAAATATTTTTGTATTTTTGCGGAAAATATTTTTGTACTTTCATAGACAACAACTGATTCAAAGCTGTTAAAATATCATTTTATGTAAAAATAACATATGTATTATATATATAAATAGATATGTATTTATGATTGTAAACTAGAAAAAGCATAAAATGCTAAAAAAATCTTTAGGGTCGGCGTGGGCGACGGCCCGTGGAATATGATGACGAGATTCGACGAAACGCTGCCCAAACGACTCTTCGACAATTTCCACTTCGTCGACTTCCACAAAGTAAGTCGTTCTCGGCCAGAGAGACCTCGAACTTCCAAAAAAAATTCTTTGTACTATATATTTGGTTATAAGCATAAAAATGAAACGCTAATTGCAGGTGATGTTCAATTCGCCGAATCCCGAGGCGTCTTTCGCGCTGAATGCACTCATGGAAATACCCGATCAATACAAAGCCATTAAAGAACTCGGACTTTTAAAGCACAATCGAAGAGGATAAATGCCATTTTTAACTACGTGCATATAGTTCGAAATACAAATCTTGCAAATACACACAAATTTTTATCGTGATATATTAGATTTCAGTAAGGTATTTTAAATTTATGTGGCATTCATTCTCCCCAAACTCCAATATCTTCAACACATGCTGCCAATGTTCTGTCTTTATTTGTTTTGGAACCAATTTTTGTTTGGATTTTTTTTTGCAAATTTTAACAGAATTTTGCAATTTTGAGAAAGATCAAAAAATTTTTGAATGCAATAAAAATAATTTGAGAATTCGATATTTATTTTTAAAAAAGTTCCAAATTTATCTCTCACCCTTTGAGAGCGACTGACTTCCAATTCTTTTATCTCTTCAAAAATTAATTGTAATGCAGATACTAACTATATCATTATTAATAAAACAGCTTTAATTAGATTTTGTGGCTGAGAGAAAGGCTTTTCCGCCAAACCAAAACAAAAGCTGGTGGGCCACAATCGTTCGGTCGTTTAATAAAATAAAATGTTTTGAAAGATTACTTAGAAAGCACGAAACAACATCGTGTAACTAAGCACCTTTACCCCCACACAGCAACAAAAGCGAGTTAGGCATAAAATAATGAGGCATGCATAATTCGACGGAGAAAAAGTCTTTCCGAAAATTCACAATATCAAAATTTGTCTTTTTAAATGTTAAAAAAGGAACAAAAAATTTCTTAAAAATGCGTATTACGAATTACATACATGTGATACAATGCTGAAAAAAATATACGTTCACCCGTTTTTGGTAATGTATGTCATCGAATGAGGTGAGCAATCACTGAATTGGCACGGAAATGATTGAAGACTGATTAATTCCAATTCCGCATTGCTTAAAGCCACGATGATAGTCGACGAATATCGCGTGGAACCTGATTTGCGTAACATGCCGCGCCCCTCGATTTCTACGCATTCCGTTTGCGGAATGGTGGCGCGACCCATATTTTTCATTGCCGCATTAATCGGAACGGTGCTTACGTCGGTGGCACTGTTCACGCCCGGTTGGATTCATCGTAAATCTTTTGACGCCGACAATTCCAACTTCGGCCTCATTATCGACAGTTACGGTGATTGGTGGAAGGTAACGAAATTCTACAAACGCTGTACATATACTCTCAATATATGTACATTTTAGGATCAGCCTGGCTGGCATAAGATGGTTACCGTACTTTTGATTATCGCTCTTGCAATTGAGATAATTGTCCTCACATGGACGTTATTCAGCTTTGTGCCAACATGTCTGCCCTCACTATTCATCCCAATTCCATTTTTTACAGCGACAGCAGCAATACTTTTGGTAACGAGCGTAGTATTTTTTGGAGCGAATACGCCAGATGAATACGGTAAATAACATTGTATGTAAAAAACATTGTATGCATTGCCTTCATTTTTCATGATTTTTTGCATCGATTTTAGGATCAAAGCCAGCGTCATCCGTTACAGTAATGAACGCGAACTACTACACAATTTCGAATGAAATTCAACCGTCACTTGCAGATAGTGTGGGGTACAGTTTTTGGATCGCCGTCTGCGCCATGGCCGTCATGATTGTAGCGACTTTCTTCGGCTGTATTACCGCAGTAGTATCTCACACATTCTAAAAACTGCCAATTCGTATTCGAGCAAGGCCTTCGAGGGGCGAAAACCGACCCATATCACATCACAATATTCAAACGTTTCAAGTTGATTTATTTCAAATATGTAAGACTCTTCTAGCTTCTAGATACGTGGCTTATTGTTAGAAATGCAAAACAAATCCTCTTCCACATGAAAAATTCTATATTTCTCCGGAAACTACATAAGAAATTTTTCAGCGGTTTAACCCTCACAAAATAAAACTTGTTATTAAAATGCCCTTCAAAACTCTTGACTATCTGCTATTGGCAGCCAATAATAACAATAATCCGTGAAGATGGCCTCATTGAAATGTTTGTATGTTTGAAAATATCACATAAATTTTATTTTTTAGAAAAAAAAAGTATTCAACAATTATACAGCACGTAATATGTATGTAAAATTCACATTTAAGAAGTTCAATAAATCGATTAAAAAATGATAATAAATTAGGCAATTCACAACAAAATTAATTCAGTATTCTCTGAACTACAGTTTTTCGACGAAAGCAGACTGGCAAAAAATAGTACAAAAACTTACCTAAAAATGTTCGAAAATTATAGCTTTTAATTTATGCATAAATTAAAGCGAATTCTAAACCGATTTTTCAATCGCTTATTTACAAAAGAAAAATTTTAACAAAATTATGGAGTCTTTTGCGAGTCGAAAAGCATCCTAACAGTTTGTGGATCGAGCAAAGAATTTCTCAGCGCATTTGTTTGCTGAAAAAATATTTAATACATTTTTATAATTGTTTCATACAAATAAATCACTTTAATCACCTCCCTCTAGCGAAATAAGTCAAAATGCGAAAAGCGCAAAACATTTTGAAAAAAATAACTGAGAAACAAAGAAAAATCAAAAAACTGTGGTATGAAAAAATTTATATTAAAAAAAAATTCGAACAAAAAATTTTGGAAATTCAAAACACCCAGGAAATAATGGCATCACCGAAATCAAATTAAAAAGCTTCACCCACCAGTAAGACGTCCGGGAACATCTCGTAGTGCGCCCGGCGATGGATTGCCTCCAACGCCCTCAGCGCGATGTCGGCGTTTCCGTTGAAGAGCGCGTAGTTTACGCCGTTCAGGCACTCAATGAGGAAATGCGGAGAGACGCTTATTCTCGGCTTTCTGGAAAAATATTTTTTCAACTTAGTTTTTAAACTGCTTTTCCGCCAAATTTGTACTCAAAGACTATTCTGTAATATCCCAACCTTTCGCCATTAAACTTTCATGTCATTAACCACGCAATTGCGTCAATTTTTTGTGGAGAAAATTTTCCCTTTCTGGAAATTCACTCCTATTATTCTCCTCAGGACTATTCAACGATTACTACGGTCCAAAACAAAAAAAGAAAAAAAATTACAAAAAAAAGAAAAATACTTCGCAAAATCGCCGAACACCTCGTCGGTGGCGTCCTCGCCTAAGACTCGCTGTCGAAAATCGCTTTCGCTAAAAGAGAACCCGCTTTTGCATGTGCTCAGCAAACTGACGCACAAGTACCGACAAATTACGTCCGTTGACATTTGATTCAGCGCATTGTTCACCTAACAATACAAAATACAGCAATAAAAAATTACGTTTTGAAATCATTCCGGAAATCCTACCACTCTAATTATTCTCGTCAGGACTATATAGCGATTTTCGGCGACTATACGGTCGACCGCGGGATACGGTCCAACACGAACGGTGTTCTAGAAATACATCAACAAGTTACATTAGTGTTTTGGAAATGAGTTGTGTCGGTACGGTACGCTTTGTCGTACCGTATCGCATTATGGCGTAGACAGGATTTCAAAATGGTTTCATTAAATTTTGCGAATGAGGAGAGGCAAAACCCAAAAATTTCGATTTTTACCGCAATTTACTTAAAATCCCTATAATTTTCTTAATGAGGGGGGGGGGGCATGGCACCCTCTGCTTCCCCCTCCCCCTACATACGCTATCGCCGTACCGACATCGCCGCCGTTTTGTCGCGAGATTTTTTATCCCTCGCATTTTATATGTGCAACAGTTTTCTAATTTTTAGAATTTTTTAGCCCAAAGCCCAAGGCTTATTTGAGAGCTTATAAGACCGTTTTTCTTATGAATGTAGAAAAAAGTATCATTCTGGGACATTTTAATTTATGAGATATTTCACACCATAATCATTTTGAGATATTTTGAAGCAAATTGGAACAAAACAACTTTCTGCGAAAATTACGCTTTACTCCCACGCGGTTTTTCGTTTAAAAAATTCTAAAAATTATGTACGAAAAACTTTTGAATATAGAAAATGTTTGGGATAAAAAATATATGCATTTGACGTGGCCGTAGCCTGTATTACTCAAAAGTCAATTTTTTGGTCTAAAAAACAACAAAATACAAAATAATAAAAGCAAAGCGAAGAAAACTGTGGCCGCCCAACCTGAACACACGCAATCGAATTGTTGTATTTGAAGCTGGAAATTTCGGGTAGGGCGTTCAGCTTCGCCGGGTCGTGGTAGACGCTGGGGAAGCGAACGGACGGAATGCGGATCTCGTCGACGCGTTTCGCCATCGACGGCGAGCCGGTGCCGCCTTCGAGGATTTCCTCGTTGTAGATGGCGAGGAAGAAGAGCTCGAACAGCTCGGCACATTTTTTCCACTTTTTCGAAAGCGATATCAGGTAGAGATTGATGAGCGTCGGTATTACTTGAAGCACAAAGCATCTCGAAACACCTAAGACAAAGCGTATTATTTTGAAAATTCAAATTCGATTTTTAATCAAAAATTATTTTCTTTATATTTTTAGAAAAAATATTATTGTAAATTTGATTGTTGTAGTTTAACAACTTTGAACTCCTAAACTGTATTACTATTTAAATTGTGAAAATCAGTGTTAAAAATTTAACCGAACAGGCAACAAATAAAAATAAATTAAATTAAAAACTATCATCATAAAAATTAAATTTTTAATAACTTCTGCTAAAGTTTAAAAATTTGACGTAGGCAAAATGAGGTTAGTTTCGAGGTGATTTTTTCAAAATAAACAGATAAATTCTTTTCATTTCTAGTCTTTGTTTGGAACACATTAAAACTTTAGCAAAAAAAGTAAAAAATTTCGATTTTCAAAAATTTTCAAATTCAAAAATTTTATTTTGGAAAAAATTGCTGCAATTAAAAAATGAACAAAAAATTGAAAAAAAAAACATACCCAATCTATAATATAGCGCCAATAATTGAGCAATAATCGGTTGAGATAATTTTAAATCGTCGAAGTTCGAGCTTAAATAATTCACTAAAATATGAGTATTCGTAGCGGATTCGGTGAGCAATTTCTTGCAGCTTTCCGGTTTATTATCCGCGCTCTTCCACAAATCGCTAATTTCGGTCAGCCAATCCTGTATCTGATCGCTGTTCATAGGTGGCCAGAACAAACGCACAATTTACGAAAAAATAAAATATATATTTTTCAAAAACATGCAAATTGTTCTCTTCTCATTTTTTGGGGAATGTACCGCCGCTATAGTCAATTTATCTTATAATTTATTACTTATAATTTGAGTATTTTTCTTTAAGAATTTACTTGTATATTCTTATGTTCATTATAATGTTTTTATTATTACTTTTTCAGTTACATAGTTAATATACGTTCATTATATAATGGCGTACCAATTCGAGGAATATACCTCTAAAAAATTTCGGGAATGTACCTCTAAAAGCTCAAAAAAATGAAGCCTATTTCAAGTCAAAAATTGGTATATTTTCTTTGGGGAAACGCCGAAAACCTTCAGCACAAAAGAAAAAATAAGAATTCTATTCGCCAAATTCCATGAAATTATTATCTGCAAAATAAGCTTTCAAAAAAAGTGGTTTTCAAAGGAAAACCCTGTACACTACTTTTGTGGCAAAATGTGAACAAATTCACGACAATTTGCAGGTACGAAAAACGACAGAAGCTCTTCAACGAGAATAAAGGCGGGTGAGTGAGTGTGTGATTTTCGCAACCGAGAGTGGTGTTCCTGATTTAACCTTTGTGTGGCTGACCATTAGCTAATCTCCGAACATTCAAGTTTTTTGTCGGATGGGCGCGACAAACAGCGTAAACACCGAATTCTAACGTATATAATAAAAGCTCTTTTTGCCTTCAGATTTGCAATGGGAATCGACATTAACCACAAGCACGACCGCAAGGTTCGCCGCACGGCGCCGAGGAGTGAGGATCCTTACTTGAGAGTGCTGACAAAATTGTATCGTTATTTGTCGGATCGCGTGGCCGGTAAGAATGGCTTCAGCAAGGTGGTGCTCAAACGACTTTTCATGGCCAAACGTCATCGCCCACCACTCTCCATCGCTCGTATTGTGCGAAATGTAAAGAAGCCAGGTAAATTATATTTGCGCAAACATTTTTTTAATTGAAAATTTAGTCAGTTATTATATTTGTTTCGGAATTCTACCCTCAATCGAAAACTTGCAAGTTTTTTTGGGAATCTTCGAACATTGGTTCTTTCGGGTTATCGGACCCCAAAAAAAATTTTTTTTTTATGATTTTGTGGTTTTCCGGCACGGAGAATTCGAATTTAATAATTTTTTTAGAGGCCCCCCAACACGTGTTGAAGCTGGCCGTTAACTCGGAATTTGACTTAGGCTCACTCGGAGTTTGGCTTAGACTTAGAGTTTGACTCGGAGACTTCAACATGTGTTGGGGGGTCGCTATACCCCGCCCACCCCCAGTGAGAATGTGCTCACTATTAAATTTGATAGCTGATTGACTTCTTTTTTTAATTATTGCCTTTTGATAATTTAATCAATGGCTCGATAGCAAATGTCTTGAAAGTATCCAGTATTAATTATACTGAATGGTTTCTAATACTAATTCTGTGAAAACGTCTAAATTTCAAACTTATATAATAAGATTTTTATTTTCGACTTTGTTTAAATTATGATCCAGCAAGTTCACCAACGGATTTTGGTGTTTTGCAAATTTGAGAGTATTTTATTTTTTGGAACCTTCGAATTAAATATTTTTTGCAAATTACGGGTTTACCATTGGGATTCACTTAAAATTAAATGTATAAGTCCAATTTAGTTGATTAATGTCTTTTTACAGCATAAAATAGTTTTTTGTTTAATTATTGGCTTTGATTAAATAACATTTTTAGGTAACAAATGGTTCGATTGCAAAAGTTTTGAAAGTACCCAACGAATGTTTGAAAAAATTTCATACTTGTATAGTCGGGATGTTTATTTCTTGAAATTCACTTATTATCTCAATCACTTTTTCTAGGCAATGAGAAGAAGATCGTCGCCGTTGTCGGCGCCGTGACCGACGACAAGCGCATCTACGACGTGCCGGCGATTACGGTGGCCGCGCTGCGTTTCACCGCCTCCGCACGTGCACGCATCCACAAGGCCGGCGGCGAGACGATCACCTTCGATCAGTTGGCGCTGCGCGCTCCGAAAGGCGAGAACACGCTCCTCATTCAAGGACCGCGAAAGGCGCGCGAGGCTCAGAAGCACTTCGGTCCAGCCACCGGCGTGCCGGGCAGTCATGCGAAGCCGCTGGTGCGCGCCAAGGGCCGCAAGTTCGAGCGCGCTCGTGGTCGCAGAAAGTCGCGTGGTTTCAAAGTCTAAGGCGGGCAAAAGGGCGTTGCGAGACGAATCGTTTTATTATAACATGCAACTGTTATTTTTCTTTGTTGTTAAAGGCGTTGAATAAAAATATTTTCACAAGTTTGTCTTGTATTTCGTCCAAATGGTGCTAAACTAATCAAAGACGCTGAAAATAACATCTTCAAAAAATAAAAATAGAATCCATTTTTTGATGTTTTTCGGACCACGAAATACTATAAAAGCTAACAAATTTTATAAAAACTTTTACCTTTTGTCAAATTTACGCTCGGTTGGAGGGTCTTTGAATGTAAAAATTCCTAATATTTTAAAATACTTATGGAACCTATTGAAACGAAAGAATTACTAATTAGATCAGTTTTTTAACATTTGCTTTCTTTTTTGGCGGAGACCTTTGAAAGTCATCTGTTCTTTTCTCACAATCTTCCTTTATTAATGCACCTTTATCGATTGCGGAAAATATTAAATCTTTAAAAATTATTTTAATAATTTAAAATTAAAGATTTATTATCATAATCATACGTGTCCAAAGCGAGCAAATCCGCCCCAATTGAGGGTGTTCTGCATTGTATAATTGTATAGAAAAATTGAAATAAAAACGTAGAAATTGTTTATTACACGAAAAAATTTCGATTTTGGTGGGCGAATTGTACAGGTATGATACATGTATCGCCTTTTTATTTTTATTTTATTTAAAAATACGTCATAAAGACATAACAAGGATAATGATTAACATTAAAATGACAAAGTCTATGACAAAATAATAATAATAATATAATTACCCAAGTAGTAAACAGACCTAAACCACATAGAAGTAGTTTTATGTCAATATTTTGGTCAAAATATTGTCTTTTAAGCTGTTTCTGAATATTTTTACATTGGTTATAGTGGTTACATTATCTGAAAATTTTGAATAAATCCTTGCTGTACGCAGAATAAATGAATTAAATCTTAGCTTAGTTTTGCCTTCACTAGTTTAGTGATGAAATTTCCGCTATTGGAATGAAAACGTTGGTGAGACCCGCATGCATTGGCGCACTAGCTTCAACGCTAGGAATCGCGGTCGGCTACTGGCTATATCGGAGGAGGTCGAACCGCAAGCGAGTGAATCCGTTGCGAGTAAAGGAATACCAAAAGGGTAACATATGTCGAGGACTTCTATTACAATATTGAAAAAATTTTTCAGGATTAGTGTATTTAATCCAGTTCGGACGAACGTCGGCCGTGCCCAGCATCTCACCGTATTGTTTGAAGCTGGAGACATGGCTTCGCATTTACGACATTCCCTACCGGGTACAAACATATTTTACAATGAACTTTTTAATACGAGCTTTATTACAAATTTAATGTCAACATTTTGGTACTTTTATGGATTGTTCCAAGCGTACAAAAATAAAAACTACATAAACCAGGACTGGCGGGCGAATGAAATAGCCGGGTGGATTTAAATTCGTTAAAATATTTGAAACCGGGAAATTCGTTTTGGAAGTCCCCAAAACACATAAAATATGTAAAGCTTCTTCCATTTTTACAAATTTAACAAAACTAATACTGGGTTTTAGAATATTGCAAGCAACCTTTCCCAGACGCCGGAAGGCACTTTACCGTACGTCGAACTCGACGGCGAGCAGTACCCGGACTCGGAGTTGGCCATTCAAGACATAACGAATCAGCTAGGAAAGAGGGAGAGCGTCGAAGCGTCCCTAAAACATTTGACCGCGGAACAAAAAGCGTCTTTGGTGGGAATTGAAGCGCTAGCGCTGGAGCGCATTTTCTACGCCAACCTAACGATGCGTATTCCCTACGCAAAAGAACTCATGCAACTTTTTCGTCCAGGAACATTTAATTGGTTAATTTTGAGGATAGCGGCCTCGCAATGGGCAAAAATTGTGAGTAAACAATATAATAAAAATTTTAATATTCATATTATGTACCAAAACTATCTTGGACCAACTCAATAGAATAAGTTTAAAAATTTTGCGTATAAAAAACCGGTTTTCAGGTATATCAGAAATGTAGATCTAATGGAATCAGCAGACATTCCATTGAGAATATTCAGCGTATTGCTGAAGCGGATCTCATCACTTTGTCGGAATTTTTGGGCACAAAACACTTTTTCGCTGGTTTTAAAGCCACTAAGGTTGTTTTTAATCGGAATTAAATTAAAGTGAACGTTTACCGTGAAATGAATTCAGGTGGATGCGACAGTGTTTGGAGTGTTGGCATTGATTCTTTACCTCCCCTTCGAAATCCACCAGAGGAAATTTATGCAGGATAATTGTCCAAATCTTTGCGAATTTTGTGGCCGAATGAAAAGTATTTTACTTTATTTATTTCATGTTCAATTTTAAAAATATATTTTCTAGAAAAATATTGGCCAGACTGGGAGAAGGTCACGCTAAAATATTCAATGGATTCGGACTGGCGACTTCATGTATAACATATATTATTTATTCACTTTAAAAAAGAAACATTGCCATACTCGAATCGCTTGTCATAATTCTCTAAAATTCGATACCAGAATAACGATATGATTTTTTTGTGACTCGTCAAATGCCAAAACACTTTTTCAACTTCATTTTTTGTCGACTAGAGCTTTTATTTGTTACAAAACGTACGCAACAATTTGAACGAATAAAACATTCTAGCTGAAGCCAACTCAAAATACGAACTCACAAAAAAGTTAGGTTAAAAATTTCCAGACTGTTAGCTTGTTTAGAAGATAGGGGTCAGCCTACGTCAGCTACCCTCTTCCCCCCCCCAAAAAAGCGTTTTGTAGCTTTTTTTTAAAGTATATATGTGGTTTGTGATGGATTTTCTGACTTTGATGGATCAAAGACCAATTTTTCGTCATTTCCCGGCAAAACCAATTCCTAATCAAATCGGAAAGCCGGCCTAGAAAACGAAATTTTTAACCTGAAATTTTTTTTATCAAAAACAGCAGAAATATGCAAATTTCAACAAATTACTATTGATATGACAGGAGAGTTTGCGAATTGCTATTTATTATGTAAAAAATAATAATTTCGAATAACTATTTCAACTGCTACTGTAGTAAGCTAGTGATTTACAATTAGTAAAAAAGTTATATATAATTTGTAAATTTATACCTAAACCTCTATGTTACCCTGTACAAAAAAAATCGGAATAAAAATATATATGTATGTATTCGAAATCCAAGAAGACAGCACTATTTCCAAAATAAGTGAAGTGAAACGGAACGAAATTATGAATGCCGCAAATTTGCGATATGTAAGTATTCGAATGAGAGTACTAAGGGAATGAGACTGAAGAATCACAAACATTGCGAGAATAATGGCACCGAAAATATATTTAAGTTTTTTGTTGTTGTTGACTATTTGCACTTATGGAAAAAAAAGAAGAAAACAGCACCGAAAATTCAATAATTCAGTAGTTAGACCATCACGAAAAAATAAGGTGAAATATATTCGTAAAACAAAAATGTAATCGATGTAAAATAATTTAAAAGCGTCAAGAAGTGTGGTTGACATCGTACTGAGTTGGTGAAACAATTTTATGATTTCTTATGGTGATACTTCTTGGAAGAAGAAATTTGCATAACGCTGGGTTGGTTTCGCGTCAGTTTGGCGAAATGGAAATTTTGAAAAAATGTCAAAAATTTCATTCCAAAACGAATGAAATTTTTATACGTGAAAAAAATCACTGTAAAATTTCATTTCGTCAAAAACTTTTTTTTCTTTCAGAAAATAGCACAGTGGCGAATTTGATTGAAGCACCACTATAGATATTTTTTGACTCATCAATAAGTGTTTACGACTGTAAAAGATCCTTTTCACCAACCCAATAGCTATTATAACAGAAAAAAGACAGCAACAAATACTTACCAGACAATTAGCATCAATTCTTCCCAAATCTGAAAATTCTACGCAAAGCGCTCGATGACGGCTTTTTGAACGAGGAGGATGAGGGTGATGTGGTGGTGATTGGCAGAGTGCTACTAAAAATAAAATTTATTCAATAAAACTTCAAAATTTTTTTTGATTTATTTTAAACAAGCCTTACTCAGTAGAGTCCAAGCTGGTGGACCTCGCGGAGGATTGGTCGTCGAGCCCGGGATGGGATCTCCGCGACGATGAGACGGTATGCGTGGAGACTGTGGATGCGATTGAAAGCTGTAATGATAAGGGCAAATTCCGCACAATCAAATCGCCGCTGTTCTCGGCAGTGGAGCTGGCAGACCCGTCGTCCGGACTTTCGATGCGGATATCGGCGGCGGCTGGCTCAAGGCCGACTGAGGAGGAGACGCTGGGCTTTTGGCCGACCGCAAGTCTGCCGGCTTGTAAAAGATTGTGAGGGTTGCGCAGAGGCGAGTCACCGATGGAGCTGGAAATGTTGCATAAAACTATTTACTTATGACATTAAAAAAACCATGTCAATCAGCTTTTTGAAGCTGACAGTGGCGTACCAGGACTTTTCCATGGAAGAGGGAATTCAAGCTAAAAAAAATTTTTTTTTGCAAAAATTTGCATCTTTATAAGGAAAAAACAAAAATTTCCAAAACAAAATCTCCATAAGGGAATTCACGACCCCATCCCCTCCCCTGGCGAAGCCACTCCTTTAAGTATTTTTGGTTTAGTAAATAAAAAATTAAAAAAAAGTTAGATATATCAGCGTAGATTTTATGTTAAACGTATTAGATTAAAAGCAAAAAAGCATAATGTTAGCATTAATTACTTTGCAATGGATGTTGTTATACCACCAAATGCCATGGCGGATTCAAATGCAAAATTTGCCGCCGGACTGTTTGACAAAATTGAGGCAGACCTTTTCGGTGGACTTGCGTCAAATGCTCTAAAAATTGTTGCTTTTTCCATAAACTTCGACAATACCCAAATTAAGTTGAATTGATTAACGAAAAAATGTTGTAAATTTAAATCGATAAGTAGCGTTAATTTTAAGCGTGTTAAAATCAAAATTTGTTTGAAATTTAAACTGCCAAAAAATTACAAAAATAAAATCAAACCGCATTTCTACATGGACCAACAACGCCGAGAGTTCTAGCGGCTCGCTGAATTGGTTCAAGAGTGGAACTGAACGATATCCGCTCCTTATGCAATCAACGGGAATAACGGCCTGCCTAAAAGTCGGTATGAACAAATTAAAGAACCTAAACATAGTAAGACTAACCCAATAAATGGATCGGCTTTCGGACCGACAAAGTCGCCGTCCTCCACCAGAAACCTCAATAGCGCAACTTCGGGGCGAAAAATATTGAAGATAAACGTTTCCTGCCATATGGGGTTAAGCCCATTCGATGCTGAAAAAATCATTTCAAAAAATAAAATAGAAAAGGAAAGAAAAGAACAAACTTATTGTATTCGTTTTTTCGACAACCGAATCACATGCAAGTCCCGTAACTTCAACTTCTACAAATGGTGAACAGATTCCCTTGGTGTGATCCTTGCGTGACAGATGTCTGCCAGATATTATCTGCAGTGTGAGGCAAATGGGAAAATTGCCCTTCACCGGCAAGTTGGACGACATATGTGTTACTCCTGAATATAACATAAATATCGATTCATACGTATTAAAAATTTCAAAAAGTCTTAATACATACCTCCGTTCAACGCGCTCGTCGACGCTAAATCGGAAGAAGAAGATGGCGCTGAATGATCGGGACGAAAAGTTTCGTCCATCAAGTACTGCGGCTTTAAAACGTATCCACACTGCCCATTCGCCATGAATTTTCCGTCATTCAATTGCATAGCGCGATCACCCGTTTGATAATTTAAAGCAACCTAATTTAAAAAGACATGTTAAATACTTCATCCAATTATATGTGTCTTCATTATTGTTGATTGGGGAGGACAACTAACCATGTGACAGCCAGAATTCCACATCGGTATCGGATTAAAATTGGTCGATGTCAGCCGACTCGCCTGCGGGTATACACGACTCAACTGCCTCGAGTTGAATAGCACAAGCCCCTTCTCCAACAATTTGTCATGTTTGGACTCACTAAAAGAGCACATCTCGAAAAACGAGGTACGAGGGTCCTGCAGCGCAAAGTCGACGTTAAACGGCACGGCCTGACAGTAGACGACAAGACTCGACAATTCACTAGCGATTCGTAGTTGTTTCTCTTTGGTGCGCAATAAATTTATTTTGTCATTAACGGTTCGGGTAAGAGCGTGCATTGTTGTGAGCCACTCGTCCATTTCCTCACGTGCCTCCGCCGCCACAACATATTCTTGGACGTTCCATGGCGAAGCGGATTGAGAAATGACGAATGCAAATGGTCGATCAGATTCACACTAAAGTGACTAACAACAATTACATAATTTTCAAATTTTTTTGGGATTAAACTCACTCATAAAGAAACTTCAAAATCTTCTAAATTAAAAAAAAATCCTAAAGTAACGTACCTTTTCTACAGTACAACCCGCCAATTCAACCGTCTCATAGCTCATAGTTGTATCCACAGAATCCTCATTTCGCTTTTCCTGGACGCAATCCGCAGGAAACCATCCAACCCGCCCATTGTATCGCCCCTTCCACAAATCCGCGTCCTTTTGTATGATGTTGATGTGAACGCCGGCGGGAAACGATAAATGATCCGAGTTGACGCCCACAAACGGTTTAATCGAAAACACTTCCATCTGCAACTTTCTCCATGATTATGAGAGTATTTTCAAAAAAACTACCCAAAAGGTTACCTCCTTATCCAAATCCCTTAGCTCCATATAGCAACCGGGCGCCGCCGAACTCAGCTCATTACTAGCGTATTGGCCGACGTTTCGCTCATTAATCGGATATTTTAAGCAAATTCCGCGCACAAAATCTCGGTCCGAATAAAATTCCACAATTTGATTGAGATTCTCAAACACCATCTGATTCACGACAAAAATTCGACCGTCGCGCTTCAGCCGGTAGTGCCAAAATTCGCCGTCAACCCTGCAAAAATTTGAATTTTGAAAGCATTCAACCAAGTCAACTAAAATCAAATAATTATTGTTTAATTTACCTTAATGATAAGACGAAAACATTGTTATCCGAACTGCTGTATCGTATGAGAAATGCACCGTCTTCTCGTACAGTGCTCAACAATTCTTCAGCACGTTGTTTGTCCGCTTCGCCGGAAAACCAACTAAAAATAAAAAAAGTTATTGTCTATTTTTGGCAACATTTCGGGCAAAAAAAACACGAACGGCTCATTAAGGTGAGGTTGTGGTTGGGGGCACGGCGTCAGCAAGTAGGCCTTAAACGACGGCGCATCGATTGGATGCTTCGTGTAATAGCTGATCAATTCGTAGAGAGTGTCACGTTTTAAGGGCTCAAAAAAGTAGAACTTTTTATCGCCACCTACCATCGCCGTTTTTATACGACAGTGATTAACGTTTCCATTATGCCTAAAAAGTGACGCATATAAAGTAAGAATGCACATTACTACTGTATTTTTAACACGAATCACAGAATTTTTAACACAAAAATCTATCGTAATCCTCGTTCATAATCACATAAAGCGAAAACACCAAACAAATCTCACAAAAACGATAGCGTGTAGTCGCCAATAAACGTTCCAGATTCTCGAACCAAAAATACGCCACTGCCCTTTTCCGCATGCTCCATTAAGCGATCTTTCGCCACCTGTAGCCAATTTATCACATTAAGTATGTGATAATCAATACAATTAATTTATTTATGTATTTATGTGAAATAATGCTCTTTTGTTTAACTAATTAAAAGCTTACATCTCGGCCGACTTTGCCGTGAAACCATTCTTCAGTGACGTGCATTTCCTCCGGCCGGACGCCAAACACGGAAAGTGTCGAATCATCCTAAACGCAAACATAAAAATCAAATTTAAAGAAATTCTCAAGGAAAATTACCGAAGAATCCTGCCACGAAACAACTCCCGACTCATCGTCCGCTTGGCTTCCACTATCGTCTTTCCCGTTCAAATCCTCGTTCTCGACGGCTTGCAAAATGTAACACAGTCGGTCGGAGAATAACAGAAAGATGTGTCTGGACCAAGTCTTAAAAACCACATTTTCGTAAAATTAAATATTTTACGAATTAAATATTTACAAATAATAATCGTAAAAAGGTATGTATTCCCATACATGTTTGGTATTATCCCGCAAATAGAGAACGCCCCGCTTTGTGCACTCCCTTGAAAGAATATCCTGATCTTGTTCTAAAAATTGTAAAAAATATAATTAAAAATAAGATATTTTAATCAACAATAAATTTTAAATAAATTTTAAAACTAAAAAACCATGTTTTAAAATTAAAAAAAACTCATACCTTCGTCAATGCTGTGATGAGACAAAAGAGAATCGTTCTCGTCAAGCTGTAACTTCTTATGCTTCAAAATAATTTTGTTTTTCATTGCTTCGGGAGAAGGAAGTTGCCATTCATCGCGCGAGACCGGCTGCGTCAGAAGAATGTCGCCCAGGATCTCTTTGATGTCCTGCGCCATTTTACGTTGAGCGGGAACCGAGCAATTATCCTCGATCGACAAAATCACTGGATATCTATTGCAAATTTAATTTGTCAAATAAAAAACCACGATAAAACAAAATTCGATGCAAATAGAACACAACCGAAAAACATACTGGCTAGTTTTGAATGCGTAATGACGAATGGTGTAGAGCACATCACGCAAATTCAACTTTGAGGTCATCGTATAGCCGTGATAAATGACAATGTCCGCAAATTCACCGGACGCTTTTCGTTGGCCATCCCAACAATCCACTAAAATGCACAATATTTAGTTCATAAATATGTAAGCAATTTGCCTTCGGCTTTAAAATTTTCCTCTGAATAATAATTATTGAGCCCTTTCTTTTGGCTATTTTGCGCTTTTTTGTAAGCCATTGTTTTCAGATGTCTTCGAAAAAAAGAAGCAATAATGCTCTTCTACAAATTGAAACATTTTTAAGCAAAAACCAGCTTACATTCAACACACCGGCATCCCATCAATAGTGCTCGAGAATAGGCTTCCAGTGAGGACTCACTCTTCAGCTGATCACCAGTGAGATATCTAAGAAGAAAATACTTCAATGAGAAATTACTCTCAAATCGAAAATTTCTTACGTATTGTGAGAGGAAGCAATCCAGTAATGAGTGAGCGGTCGCGTCATATCTTGAATAACTTCGCGGTTCGTAGGATTGAAAATTGAATTTTCCGTTGAGTACAAAAAGTCCACAAACTAAAATGGCAAAACAACGTTTGAAACGTATAGCGTTAAAAACGTTTAGTTGGTAGCAGTAGCGGGCTTATAAATTTTCCATGGAGAGCTGAGAACTCATAATAATTCAAAGGATCATATTTCTGTTTATAGAAACCATCGCGAGCCACCGTTTATGGTGTGTTTGGAACGCGTCTTTAAAAAATTCAACATTTCCATTAACCCAATGAAAAATATTCTACATAGAATGACGTACTGTAACTTGCATCCAAAAGGCATCCGCAGACCCAAACGCATCCGGATTCAAATGTACATCGTCTTTGCATCCGGATAAATTTGGCTTTTTTTTGCATCCATAATGAATTTTTTGAATGCTTTTGCATCCGAAATAAATCCAAAATTTTGAAAAATGGGCGGAGACTTTTTTGAATCCAACAAAAATGAATTTTGCATCCGACCTTAGTGTCCAGATGCACGGATGTACTGGATGAACCGGATGCAAGTTACAGGTAGCTACCGTCAACATGGGCCAGCTACTGGTTAGCAAGTTAAAAAACTAGCCTCATCTGCGGTCAAATGCGGCTCAACCACATCTCGCGACAAATCAACATCCCTTAAATATCGCCTTAAAAAATTGCTGGCGGCGTCGACGCTTTTGCCTATTTCATCCTAAAAAAATAAATACTATTTAATTAAAAGTGAAATATATCATCAAAAACAAACGGTAATTAAATGAAACTACCCTTTGCATAAAAAATACTATTTTATAAGTTTAAAAAATAATAAAAAATAATCGATAATTAACCTACCCCTTGCATTTGGTTGATGAACTTTACAAAATTGTTGAAGGAGACGATTTGGTGATCTGCGTCGCCAAACTCGGAAAATCTCATTACAAATATTCCACCAAAATTGAGTAAGCGATTGTGGGCGAAAACAAAAGCCTCGAAACCCATTTCACCCTATAAATTCGTTTGTAAATCACAAAAAATTGAAAAAAAATCTCCAAAGCTACCTCAGTAACTTCTTGCAATTGTTTTGATTGAACTTTGCATTGAAGTTTGGTTTGTACAAAAGGCTTCATATGCTTGATGGTGATGCTAAATATACATACATCGGTACAAGTTATCAATGTATACGTATTAATATCAAAAACGAACGTGGATGTGTCAGGATTTACAATGCTGTGAAATTGTTTCCGAAGCCATCTCTCTACGAATAAGTAGTGCGAGGTGTCGGCGATTTCACGCCTTAGATTACAGATCCCGTCATTCCACAGTCGACAAGTTTCCTTTGATTCAACTAAATTACGTCAGTACAAAATATATATTATATTTAGCAAATAAAAATCAAATTTAAATAAAACCAACGCCACAAAAAATTCTTCCCTTAAAAATGAAATCCTCAAGAAATTTTAAAAATAAAAATTCTCACACAGAAGAATCCAGTGACTGAGTACAAAGGAGGAGCCGAAGCTGATCACCAGGATCATCTCGGAGTTGAAGCGCTGGACGTCCTTGTCCTTCTTCCACCGGTCGGCAATCTTCACGGTGTTCAGAATGTAGTCCAGAGTGTGCGACTCTTTCACCAACCTCACGTCCAGCGTACTCGTCACTTTCGAAGTGACGGACCGCGTATTATTAGCTGGACTTTCCAGTTTATATAGGATTATTTGTTGTGTGTCGCGATTTAGCGACACTTTTTTGTATGTAGGATCCCACTTCTTCAGCAATAACAATTTGCAAACCTAAAAAAGGATAGTAACTCAATTCAATAACGATAGATTGATAAAAATCTAATAAAAAGAGTAAAATTTACACAATAAAAAATTAAATAAATAAAACAGAAAGCCAATAAAACCCGAAAAAAATTCTACATATACTATAACGATTTAAAATTTTCCACGAAAAAAAGCACACAATGTTCGATACTCCGACATTAAACTTCCGAAACCCTTTATTGCAATACTATTTTGACTGCTTTTAGGGTATACTCTGTATATTATTAATATTTAAACATATTTCAAAGCTAAAAGTTTTTTTAATATATATCTCAAAAATAATTTCATAATTACCCGCTCGACTTCACAATTACCCGCGCAACCAATATAGACAAAGAAAAAAGAAGAAAAATACCTTATGTCCTTTTTCCATAGCATTGTAAATCTTCTCCAAATCCATTTCCAAGTGCCGATTCAAAGCCAACGACGGTCGGGCACGAAAATTTCGTTCGGGATTAGTTTGAAGACACGTTCTTGATGACAAATCCGTATCCCTCATCGCAAAACGACCGCGCCGAATGTGCGCCGAAGGAGCGTTGCAAGACGACGCCGCAGATGACGTAGCATTCGCACTCGCCGAATAGCGACTCTAAAAATAGACTTTGAAAATATGACGTAATATATATATATATATATGTGTGTGTGTGTGTGTGTGTGTGTGTG